>NW_023610992.1:117500-170000 GCF_013339725.1 Rhipicephalus microplus
TATATATATATATATATATATATATATATATATATAGAGAGAGAGAGAGAGAGAGAGAGAGAGAGTCGAATTTTTTCGCTCTCTGAACGCTTGTCTGCCTCTAGGCAAAGGCTTACACGTCGTTAATCGCATTGGCCCTTCAGACGAGCTTGATTGCAAGTGCAACCTGGTGGCATATGTATTTATCTGGCCCCGATCGCTTTGTTCTTCGAGTTGTAGGCTGTACAATGTGTCCACCTCTGTTGAGAGAAAACTGTGTGTACCGAGTACGTTGCGTTAACCGTTAATCAGACCGACGATTGCTATTGTGGACTCGCGAAGGCATAGTGCGTTCGTTCGTTTGTTTCGCCTCGTCGCACTTGGTTAACAAACCATATATGATAGCCTCAATTGCACACCCCACGCGGGTTTTTATTCTTTCTTTCTCTGTTTTCTTTCACTCTTTCTTTCTCTGATTTTTTCTCTCGTGCTTTCTCTTTGTTTTTCTCTATCTTTCTTTCTCCCTCTCTTTCTCTCTCTCTTTCACTCTTTCTTTCTCTCATTTTTCCTTTTCTCTTTCTCTCTTCCTCTCTTTCTATCTCCCTCTCTCTCTTTTTTTGTCTCTCTTTCTCTCTGTCTCTTCTTTTTTTTCTCTCTTTCTTTCTCTCTTCATATCTCTCTTTCACTCTTTCTTTCTTTCGCCTTTTCTTTCTTGCTTTCTTTCTATCTATCTATACGGCCCGGGGCGCTGCGTTTCCATGGCGGTGAAAATGCTTGAGGCCCGTGTTAAGGAACCCCCAGGTGGTCGAAAATTCGGGAGCCTTCCACTACGGCGTCCCTCGTAACCATATCGCGGTTCGGTACGTAAAACGCTAACAATTAGTGTATAATTATGTTTTGTAATTCATTTTTGCTTGCATCCGTCACGTGTATACGGTAGACCGTCTTTCGAAGTGCTGTGATGACAGCTTACAAACAATGGTTGCACGAGAGTCATGCATGCGCCAGTAAAAAAAAAATAGCAATGGCTACAAATAGCGTACGAAGTCAAGAGAACGCTAAAAGAAAAGTCAGAGTCGAGTTAACCGCGGGAGCTTCGACATTTTCACTGTATTTTCGCCGAGAGACTAAAATGAAGCCAAGTTTTTCTAACTACATTTCGTAAGGGTACGCGCTTGATCACGCAAAGTTTCCTATAAATACACTATAGAGGCAACTCTGGCGCCTGTGTCTATGGGAGCTGCAACGCGCAGCGATTGATCGAGCATGGTAATGATGGGTAGTACGCAAATGTGTCTAATCTTCGTACTTTCAGCTCCGTCTGGCATCCTGTGCCTTGGAGCTGCCTTCGTCACGAGACGACAGTCGGCAAGTGTTCAGCAGTTGCACTTCACCACCTCGACCTTTTAGGCTCACGAATTCGAATCGGCTCACGAAGTTCACAGTCATCCGTTCTTTTATTAGAAACGAAACCAAAAACACAGCAATAAACAAATCCACAAGTTTGTTCGAAGCCCGCGAGCGCGAAAACTTTAGGAAGATTGTGTACTACCCATCATTCCCATGGTCCCTGAATGATCGCAGTGCCAGAGTCCCTTCTAGTTAATTTTATGATACTCTATGGGCTTGAGCCGCTTGATCCATCCGCCCAGAGCCCGCCACCTTGCCATCCTCCCCAAAGGAGAGAGTCTAGAGAGGTTAATGGAGCTTGTTATGGCCGCTCATGGGAGCTAATCCTATCGCTGGCTGTGGTCGCTCAAGGGACCGATAGCTAGGGTAGCCCGGTCTCTCGCGTGAAAGCTTCGGCGGACCACTTCTTGCACCAAGGAAATGAGAGACAAAACAAAGAACCTAAATGGCTTTGCATTTGTGTTTTTTGTGTATTACTATAAAAGCCAGACCACTGCCCGTACAGTCGGGACCCTTTAGCTCATTTTTGTTTGCTTGTTCGCTCTCTCTCTGCCGCAGTGCGGAGGGTGTTTAAGCTCCAAAGAACTCTGTTCACGCCGTCTTGAAAATGTTACATAGCAAGGCAATATTGGAAAGGAGGTCCCAAAGGTCCAGTCTTCAAGGACCTTTTCGGTAGTAATTCAAAATAACAAAACAAATTGGGTTAAAGCAACAAAATAACAACACGTAAGTGCGCTACTTGTGATACGTAAGGGTGAGGGGAAGGGGCTCGCTGTGCTTCGCCGTCCGGAAGTCGTTGTGGAGAAATGAAAAACAGAGCAGTTGAGAGAGGGAGAAGGAATTGAAGGAGGATTGGACCTGACGATGCTTGTCAGAGCTGGGAGGTCCTTGCTCGTTTAAGATGAAGGAAAACGAAGTTCTGGAGAATGGAGCAAGCAGGACGATGGTGCGCGGATCGGTCGGGCGTGCACGCTTAATTAGGCCGGCGCCTCTTCTGCCTCTCTTCATTCCCAACGGATTATCGTGTGTTCTCCCCTCCCCAGGCCTCGTCTCTTCTTGTGCTTCTCAAAGGATTGCGACTAGCTAGCGCTCTTCTGCGGTCCCTCCAGGGGACTTGCTCTCTCTCTCTTCTTTGAAGCCTGCGACTAGTTATAGCTTTCTCTCTCTCTCTCTCTCTCTCTCTCTCTCTATATATATATATATATATATATATCCTCTTTCTCGCCTCTCCAAGTGTTGACACACACACAGAGAGAGAGGGATAGAGAAAGAAAAGAGATAATTTGCGGTCTCTCAAGAGACTCTCTCCCATTTGCTTCTTCTTCCTCGTCCTTTGTTTGAATAGGAAGTTCCGTAGTTGTGGCGTGCTCGCGTTATTAGAACGATGAAAACGGCACCCAAGCTCGCCCGTTGTCTGTACAGTCACCAACGTACCGCAACTATGCTACCTGATACTATATTGTTAATACTTTGGTTTCCTACTTTTCTTACTACTTTTGCTACTCTCTTTCCTGCTTTAGTTGTCATATTTTATACCGTGTGCGCTTTCGCGATACCTTTATGAAGGACAGGCAGCTAGGGAAGCACTGAGAAGCTGGTGCTGTCTTTTTTTTTTTTGCGAGCAGCCTTTTTCTTACTTTTTTTCCAATTTTCTATAATAAGGGGGTGCGTAATTTTCTGACTCATCTCAACGTGCCTTTAAAAGAGGCCTTCTTTAACTATATATAGGCATTTATGCATCCCAGATGTCCAGGCAATAATAGTGTGGATACAATTTTGAGTGTATCCCAAAAGCAACATTGGTCGACTTGATAACTGGTCGACTTGTACATGAAAGCCTGCAAAATTTATGAAAGGTATGCAATTTTTCTTCTTGATTTTAATACTCCTCAAAAAGCTTTGTGGTGGGCGAATATTTCCAAACAGTGCGGGCTCCCTGCGAATCGAATTAAACATTTCGAGTTTTTAAACTCGCCCCAGAGTTTGGTTCAAACATTCAATTTCTTAGTTGCAGTGAAGGGTTCCAAGGTGGAAGAACAAGGCGTTGATTTACACAAGCAAATGCCCCCGTTACCCTCTCCTTTCGGCAGACCGAGAACCTGGAATGATTCGGCACTCAAACAGGACAGGGAGTGGCGTTATCTACGCGAACGGAACACCGAAATCAAATTCGCGATAAGTGCTTGATTTTATGCCATCGAATGTGAGAAAAAGCGGGGAAACCTTAAGATTCGTCTTCAGGAATTGTACGCGATATAGCGGTATCCGCACACACGCACGCACACGCACGCCTATACACCATCGGCCAGTAGTGTAGCCAGGAGGTGGCACGCCGAGTTGGGCTCCCCCTCCCATCCCCTTTCGCGAAATTTGTTTTTGCCATGGCATACACCGCGAAAAATGACCATATTGAGGGGGTGCTACCACACAAATCAAGATGGTGCCCCCCCCCCCCCCCCCCCCCCCCCCTACCGAAAAAAATTCAGCGCACACGTCTGCGATTAACTTCCCAATCGCTAAGCTTATGTTCGCTTCTGCATGGAAAGCTAAACTCTGCCGCAATGAAAGCCAAAATGCAAAAGTGCTCTGGCTCCTATCTTTGTTTGCATCTACCTCGAATTTCCGCTCCCGGCCAACGCTGCTTTTTCGCTCACTACCAAGGACGCCGACGAAACCGGCGTCGGCATTTCTGCAAAACGAACTCTGTAGCGCTATCCCGAAAAAAAAATATTTGGGTGTTTTACGTGCACGCCGAAACAGCTTTATGTGACCCTGAAATGCCCAGTGCAGGAGGGTTCCGGAAGTGTTCTTTAACGCGTACCTGCACCTATATGTTCACAGTCTTCTACTACTTCGTCCCTATCGAACCGCCCCGCCACGGTGGTCCAGTGGCTAAGGTACTCGGCTGCTGACCCGCAGGTCGCGGGATCGAATCCCGGCTGTGGCGGCTGCATTTGCGATGGAGGCGGAAATGTTGTAGGCCCGTGTACTCGGATTTTGGGTGCACGTTAAAGAACCCCAGGTGGTCGAAATTTCCGGAGCCCTCCACTACGGCGTCTCTCATAATCATATGGTGGTTTTGGGGACTTTAAACCCCACAAATCAATCAATCAATCCCTATCGAACCCACGATCTTCGGTCGGCATCCGAGCATCGTGTACCACTGTACCACCGAACAGAATGTCGTAGCTCGATGAGAGGTGAACATTTCGAGAAGGCAGTGCCAACGCACCCTCGGCACACACAAAAAGTGGTCGATACCTTGCATTCATTGAAGTACACGCGGATAACAAGCATCGAGAGCAAATTGCAACCGAAGCGAGGACCAGGGGTGCGGCCGTGTTCCCGGAAGTCGTTACACTACGGCTTCCGGGCGACAAGCGATCTTTGCTATAGTTTTCCAGAAGCGCACGACGCGACAGGTGACGGATGGGCCTATGTGACAGCAAATCTTTTCGCTCGTGGCCAGAAAATCGCTTGCATGTGGTTGGGGCTTTAGATTTGGGTGCACGTAAAAGAACCCATGGTGGTCGAACCGAAGGTTAGAGAACCTGAGGTGTGTGTGTGTGTGTGTTCTGCGTGCGTGCAGAGGTGAGTGATGAGACAACGTGCCGAGTATACGCGAGAGGGCACTACTTAGGCTGCTGCTGCCGGCTTGTCTTTGCTGCTAAGCTGCTGCTACTATTTCCGTCACGTTCCGCAAGAGGACTCCACGTCGCGCTTCCGTAAGAACGAGAGAACACTCGGCCCGAGTGGCATCGGGTGTCGCTTTCCTTATAAATTCGATAAATGCTGCCACTTCGTTTTCACATCGCTCCTGTGGCGGGAAAGATAATTTTCCGACAACAGTATACTCACATTCACGCCGTCAGTGCTGCGAAGCTGCTGCATTCATGTCCCTGTAGCGGTGGTCTGCTTGCCAGCGTGCCAACTGCTTTTTCGGCCTACTGAAGCAATGTTTGTTTGGTTGAATTCAGCACTACGACGTGTTATCACCCGCTATAGGGCTGGTCGCGAGAAATTCACGGAAAACCATTAGACCAATTTTTCAAAGGGCAGCGGTTTTCTTCAGCGCAGCTGAAAGCTTACCGGTCAGTTGGTTTAATCACGGAATGTTAACGTGGAAAACGCCTTCAAACATTTCTGATCGGAATTTTTCCGTCCGCAGCGATTATGAAGTGCTACAACACGTGTACGTGTAGCACTACTACACGTGTAGTAGTGTAGTACTACACGTGTAGTACACGTCTACTACACTACTACACGTAGCACTACTACACGTGTAGCAACACGTGTAGCACTACTACAACACGTGCTACAAACAGTGACAGCGAGAGCGGTTAGTGTTCGAGCGCGGCGACGTACTGCGCATGCGCGCACTCGATCGCTGCGGCTTGGCTTGTTCCGCTAATCACCACGACGGCGGTGCCGCATCTCACCGTGCGACTCATTTTACCTCGTGAGCAGCACATAATAGAGTGGGGGAGGATGATAATTACACGCTCTAATTTCGAGAATACCAATCATGGCGCGCATGAGAGCATCAGACTACGCGACTATATGTACACCAAAGTGATCGACTCTATTATTCAGCTTCCAGTCTCTTCCGTAAGGCGGCGCGACATACCGGTTTCTTGTCAGGACGGGAGTACTGCGAACCAAGACATATCGGGCCGAATACGAAGGGGTAGACACAGTATGCAGTGCGTGTGGAGAGGAAGAAGAAACTGCCGAACACTTGATAATGTTCTGTAAAGGGCTTCACCCTATAGTTCAGGATGATGGCGCAGAGTTTTTCAAAGCACTGGGGTTTAGGGACCGGGAGGGCAAAATAGACTTTAAGCGGGTAGACTTAACTAGGAGGAGGTTATCTGATTGGTGGCTAAAGTCAAGGCACGAGTGAAAATTTAACCCTTACTTGCAAAGTACGAATCCTCAACCTCACTATTTAAGGAAAAATAAATAAATCTAGTTTTTGGTTCATTAAGTATTACGGCTTGTGGCGCTAGCCACCACCCGATCCAAAGGGTACAGCCATACCCATCCATCCATCTATTGTTATACTTTTAAACGCGATTTAACAGTGTATATTCTACTCACAACGCACCACCGGGGTGGTCTAGAGGCTAAGGTACTCGGCTGCTGACCTGCATGTCGCGGGATCGAATACCGGCTGCGGCGGCTGAATTTTTGGGGGAGGCGAAAATGCTGTATATAGGGCCGTCTGCTCGGGTCTGGGCGCACGTTAAACAACACCAGGTGGTCGAAATTTCCTAAGCGCTCCCCTACGGCACCCCTCATAATCACATGTGCAAGCGGGCTGGCAGTCGGGCGACGAACAACCTTTATTGCGTTTGAAACAAAGTAGATATAGGCAAGAACGGTGACGTAACAGGTCACATGATTTTAACGGAACGGCTGCTGACGTCAGAGTGACTCAGACATGCTACATCTCCCTTTTCACATGGAAGCAGATAGTTCTACAGGTCTTTCTGGTTGTGGGTAGCGGCCGAGCTCCAGCAGGCGTGGTCCTGCGCTTCTACGTAGCTCTTGAGCGGGCCGGGTTTCGTCTTTTTTACCGGCAAGGAACACGTGTTCCAAGAAAGTTCCTTCACCACAGTGAAGTCCATCGATGAATCGCCATCCGGGTGACCGAAACGCAGGTTCAGATTTACTTCGCGAGGAAACGGCACATTCGTAATACGGGAATCTCAGAAGGCGTGCACCGTGGAGCAAAGGAAACCCATAGCCACCGACGGTACACGTAGAAAAGCCGCGACCACGAGCTGCCGCACGGCACTCGCATCCGTATCTCGCCCGAGCTTGATGCGAATGGAAGCTGGACCAGTTGTTGATGGTGAACTCGCAGCACTTTTTTCCGCAAGCCACACTAAAGAGTCGGAGAAGGTGACATGCAATGTTTGACGGGGCTGTCTGGCGACGTCTGCCACTTAGCCTTTTTTTGTTTCACTCGAGTCCTCGTCGGTGTCACAACGGCGTCCACAGCAGTTGAAGCGTGCAGGCTGCTCGACGGTCGGCGCCGAAGCGGTTGTTGCGGTAACGTGCTCAGCCCCGCCTATAATTTCCGCTTGGCACGGAGCGTTATCGTAGGAAAGACGGACTCGCTATAGTTTCACCACGGAGGAGTCGTGGACATTGTCGTTGCTTGCAGCACTCGTGTTGCAGACCCCGCCCGGATCAAACATGGCCTTCGAGACTGCTTGCGTCGCGCCAATCTCGTGGGAGGGCCAGATACTGTCCCTCGGACGCGGATGCGTTCTTATCGCAGTCGGCCGCGTTATCACGCACTGGACGGCTCACCTGCAATACGATAGCCTTCACGGTCAAATACAGGTGCGGCACGATGTGCCTTTGAAGTTCCACTGCGTGGCGTTGCCAGGCAGCGAATGGTGCGGTAGAGGCACACCCTTTAGAAGTGATGCAACATATCTGAAACGGAGCCCTCGTCTTCGCAACCGTATTTAGCGTTCCAGTCGCGTACTCCGAGCCTTTCAAGCTCCTCGGTGTTCCACGTTGTCGGCTTGAGCTTCATACCAACTGTTTTCTTGTCCAATGGGCAGCTTAGGGACCACGTTCACGTCGTCTACGAAGCCTTTGTTCAGGGCGGCGAGAATAAGTGTCACGCTGATGGAAGAAAGCACGTCGACAGCCAAGGCTACGCGCCCCGGAAATGGTTATGTTGGGCTTCGATAGCGAAGAGGACTGGTTGCTTACGTCGTTCGTAAACCGATTCGCAGATGAAAAGGCATGTGACATTTGCGGCTTGGTTCCTCCGGCAATGCACGTCTTGTCCTGCGGCCACTGGTCATGCTCCGAGTGCTACCACGAAGTCGAAGAATCCAACCGCCGCCACCGTGTAAGCGGGCTGGCAGTCGGGCGATGAACAGCGTTCACTGCGTTTGAAACGAAGTAGATATAGGCAGGAATGGTGACGTAACAGGTCACATGATTTTAACGAAATAGCTGCTGGCATCAGAGTGACTCAGCCATGCTGCAATATTGTAGCGAAACGTCGGGGTTGTTCAAGTTAGGCGCATCGGACGACCAGGAAGACGAATAAGTGTGGGTGAAACTCCGCGGAGGCAATCGAAGAGACGTCAACACGATGATTTCGGGGAGCACTCATTGGGGGTTTATTTAGCTAACACAACTTCAATTCACAAAATGCACTGGGTCACGAAGACAAAACATAGAAAATGGTGGCATACCCCTCGGCCTGCATAGCTGGTCTCTGGTGGTGAGATCCGCTGTTGACCCCGACTCCGCTCACTTTTCAAGTTCAAACATCCTCTTTTTAACCCTTGGTCGAACAAAGAGTCTTCACAAAAACCAATCACATGTTGGGACTCGCAGCATCACAACCAATCACAGAAACACTTTCATAAAAGGCACTACATTTGTAAAAACCTCCTTACCAAATGAAACACGCAAGGGATAGGTTCTCCGCACGGGACACTCTCTCCCATGCCAGGCCGTGCTGCCTAACATTACTCGTGCTGCCTCCTTCGGCCGACTACCGTCGGCGGCCGTTCCCACGCTCGGGCCCCGTCAGATCTTTCATTAACTGTTGCTTCCTAGAAGCGTCCTTAAGAGCGATGGGTACACCATTGGGCTTTGTGCGCTTACCAGGTGTACATGCGACAGCGAGGCGCCCCGACATCCTAACAACAGCGCGGGAGAATATGGTCGTTTACCTGCCGCCACTATGTCTCGGTCAGGCTAAGTGGTCGCGTCCCCATGTCATTCTCAATGACACGCGTGCCTGTTAACAATGGCTTAGACTCAGACGGTGGCACCGGACCTGCCTCTTGCTAGACGCTTTTCAGAGTAAGCTTTCCCCTTCTAATCCCGAACGGGGGCGACCTTGACTGCTCCGTTTGTAAGAACAAGATTCTTCGCGAAACCTTGCTCTCGCGACAATATGATGATTTTGGGACGTTAAATATCATCTATCTATCTATCTATCTATCTATCTATCTATCTATCTATCTATCTATCTATCTATCTATCTATCTATCTATCTATCTATCTATCTATCTATCTATCTATCTATCTATCTATCTATCTATCTATCTATCTATCTATCTATCTATCTATCTATCTATCTATCTATCTATCTATCTATCTATCTATCTATCTATCTATCTATCTATCTATCTATCTATCTATCTATCTATCTATCTATCTATCTATCTATCTATCTATCTATCTATCTATCTATCTATCTATCTATCTATCTATCTATCTATCTATCTATCTATCTATCTATTCATAACGCGAAAAGGATGCAGGAATTTGTCGCTGTATTTTACGGTCTTTCCGTTTCTACCAGGATCTTATCACATGATCTAGCCTGTTCTCGGTACCTTTAACGTTTGAAAAGCGTTTTCTCGGGCTTCAAGCATGTATGGTATTGTCTGGTACTGATCTATACGTGTATAGGTTCCGCTTCACGGGAAGGGGGGGTGGGTGAAATTTATCCGCAGCGCCACCCTCCCGATGGTGTCAATGCATGGGGCTGACCTTGCATGCGCTGTCGGGAATCCAGGGGTTCTGTGGTAGCGTGGTGTAGCTTCGGGTTGAGGAAACGAGCGCTTACAAGATGGGGATACGAAAAACAAACAAGGTTTATGGCACTATTTACAAATATTTACAGCATGAGGTTAAGAGTTCACAAACCACGAACGTGGTGGTTAAACCTTTACTTGGTTCAGAGCGACGTCCTGCACTCTGCGGCGCCGTTATAAGCCCTGTCGGGCTCCTCCTTCTTCAGTCGAACACCAATCACATACACACAACAGGTGAGGGGTACGAGCAGGCACGGCGCACGTGAACAGCCAATTTCGAGTCAAGATCACTGCACTTAAAGGTGGCGCCAGTGGGGCTCTTGCTCGTCGTGTGTGTCACTGGTCGAGGGATCCCAAGCTTCGGACAGCAGAGATCAAACGGTCCGCCAACCTCTCTGCTCAATTAGCAGGGCATTTTGTGGCGGCGGTCGCCGTTTCTACAAAGGAAGACGCTGTCTTTGTTGTCCCCTCTGGAACGGCTTACCGCTTCGTGGCGACGTGACGTCTCATCCGCCGGCTAACAGTGACAATACCTGGCGGGCATAAGCATTCGGCGAGTCGGCTACTTGTTTGAGGGTCAAAAGAGCGCCGCTCCCCCGTCAGATCTCGACGCTGGTTCCAAGAAAACCTGGGTTCCAGGCGTGGGAACGCGGCCCGGCTACGCTTCTCAGCGACAGCATGGCGCCTACCGATGGCGGTCATAACAGCTTCCCCCTCGCCAGATGAGTCACGGAGGGCAGCGGTTAACACTGCTGCTCGCAGGGACGACGAAAGGGTCCGTAGTCGAATCCCAAGAACTGGCCTTCGCTTGTGGCATGGTCTGAGTAAATGCCGAATCTTCGACACCGTTTCTGAAACTGGACCACATGCACAAGCAAGCACTCGGCCCCCTTCGAACAAACCAAGCCAAAAGAGGGATGACAAACCAATTTTAATTACTAGCTTTAACAAAAGCTCACACTCAGAACTCTCAGGATTCACTTGTGCCGAGAAATCAAACGTGCTACCTTAAAAATTTACATTAGATGCACGAAAAAAACTAAAATATCAATTTTGATACCTCAAGAGCATACCTAGATAGATTAGAAAGAGCGACGGAGCACGCCAGCGTTTCCATTCAATTTGCCCTTTTCCTAATGCCAAAATGATATTTTCGAAGAATCAAGCTCCGCCTCACAAGGCGACTGTTCTTCGATGTCATGGTTTGCAGCCAAGGGGACAATGACCTGTATCTACTTTAAATTTAGCCCTCCCCTGAGATAACACTGCCACTGATGAATGCTCTACACAATGCAGGCGCACTCCTTTCCTGAAGCGCAGTACGTTATCTCACGAGAGCCCAAACTCTGGCTCAAGTAGAACGCATCATACTCGTTGCCACTGTCGTCGAGACATATAACGGCAGACTCTTTCTTTTTGTCGCTGACTACTTACACGGCCCTGTCCTGCTGAGAGCATCAGTCAGGAACTCGGATTCAGTGAGCGCTAATTTTGTCCGAACGTCCGTCTTTGTTTACGGCCGCCCGTAATTGTCTACCACTGAGACATAAAGTTCACCAGCCTCCCGAAAGCTTAACCTACGTTGTGACCTAACGGTCTACCTTGATGTTTAGGGAAAGCTTAATCATCCGTTTATATGATCTCTTGATCAATCATTCTTCAAAGAAGACAACAACAAAAAGTGACAAACACTGCCTTCTAGCAGGTTAGTTTGGTTAGTTACCTGCCTTTGCTAACACTTCTGAGTAAATCTCACTGGGCTCTCCTGAGCGTTCAATTACTCTCATTTCTAAGCATTGCAAAATGCACGGCACTACTAACCAAACGCTTTAGCCGTCAAAGTTGATCTAATTACTTATCCTTACGTTACCTTGTAACTCTGTGTACAACACAAAAATAATCCTGGGTGCGATACTCATCAAAAGCACCTCACAACAATTGCATAGGGTTTCGCTAAAACTGTGCACCAATGGCTCTCAATTCTCATAACGCGCAACGACAACTGCACTGTGTTGCGCCAAACTTAACCATTTTACGAAATCATCTGGTCTATGTTAATATCTTCTTCCTTAAATGCCAATTCACGCCACATCCACATGACAGTAAAGGCATACGATATTAAACTAAACCTTTGAAACACCAAAAAAAAAACAGAACAATTTTTCTTTAGTTTTTACCTTCTCGGTATATTCGTACAAATGATTAATGGACTTCAATTTTCAGCCTTTAGTTCGGCGGTTTTCCTTTTCAAAAATTTACTCCGCATCATGTGACTTACAAAATTAAAAGGCTCAAATCTGCATTTCCAATGCAAAACTGAGTAACAATATTTGACACGCCTGTGCAAAAGTTACTCGAACTGACCGTTCCCCCTTTTCTCATGGTTCCTTTATTCGTACACGATGGGTTCGCGGTCCCGGCGGTTTTCGAGCACGCCAGAAGCTACAAAATGCACAAACTCTAAGCAGTGCACTGCCGTCATACCTCATTTTCCACTTCTTCCTGTTCCCCTCAGGAATGTGAAAAGGACGCCAGAAACAGTGTGGAGACAGGGGACATTGTCTCTTTGTGCTCGCCCCGACGCGGTTTTTAGCCACTCTGTGCTTTCGACTTTGATCCTTCAGGCAAGGCCGCTTTCCCGAAGTTGTCGAACGCAACCGCGCTTTTCGTTGGGGTAACGCACCTCGTTTCCCCCCTCTACACCTGGCTTGCCGCTTGTACCTCTCGGAACGCCACCATGGAAGTTTCCTGGAACGGATTAACGGCCTACCCTCTCGTCTTTCTTGCGACTGAGTGGGGCCTGACCTAGGCTTGCACAGTGACGAACGCTTCTGCTTCTTTCTTTTTCGGCGATGTTTTCTTGCCTCCTTTCTCTCGATGCCATCATCATGTCGCGTCGGGAGCTGAGGGTTTGGGAAGCTTGTTGGAGCTAGTGCTACATTTTCCCCCACGCTCAAACATTTTATACTCGGTGTCACGACGGACTGCCGGGCCAAATTATCTTTGTTAATGCTGATGAAACCATTAATTGGGCCCTCTCCGATGGCATCGCTGCTCTGCTGAAGCGTGGCGCTCTTGCTCTCATCAGCCACTGCGCTAACCATGCCTAAATTTGACAATGTCGAAAGGTCCCCCTGAGGCACGAAGAAGGTTTCCAGCCTCTTACTGGGCCCATTAGGGCTGCTGGCACCCTCCTCATCCACGCAAGGAGCGTCTTTCGACATCGTCCCCACCTCGAGACGGGCCAAGGTCTCGTTCTCTGCATGCTCTACATCGATGCATTCGAGAATACGCGGGCCTTTCTCTGGCGCGATATCTGTTTCAAGCGCTTTACCAGGCGCCTCAACTTCCGGCGCTTTGCGACGCGCCTCGCTTTCAGACTCCGGTGCGAGTCTTTCTTTCTTTTTGCTAATAGAAGTTCCAAATCTTCTGATTAGCTCTGCTTTCACAACTTCGTAGTTGTTCGCGTGCTGCTCACTGAGTCGCGCAACAACATCCGCTGCCTCGCAGGGCAGAACCGTGCGTAGCCTCTGAGACCAGGTGTCTCGCTCACACTTAAGTTGACTACACTTTCGTTCAAAGAGTCTAAGATACAGGCCCATATCCCATGATACCTCATATGGCTGCATGTACCTAGACATCTCGAACTCTGCCTCATTGTCGAGAAGAAGTACTCCTCGCTGGGGTCCCAACCTCATACTCAACTCATAATCTTGATTGAAAAACTTTCTCTTGAGGCCTAGTTTTTCGTGTTCACTCTTTCCTTCCATCTGAGCTGCTCTTAGTTTTCTTTCGATGATGAGGTCCCATTCTTCACTTAGTTCCTCATCATCAGCCCCCAAATCATTAATCGCTTGAATGATTATGGGTTTTCGTGCCAAACCCTTTGTATCGATCCCCAATTCCTCACACAACAGCAACAAGTCTGACTTCTGCAGCTCCCGTAAGTCCATGATCGTACTGAGTGCTCACTACTTCCAAAATAACCTTCCGAAACGGCGAAACTGAGTCTTTCGGCAAAGTTAACTACCAGTTCTAAAATTTAACCCTCTTTTAGAACCTGGTTCACTCAAAGGAAAAGCCAAGCACTCACCCATACGTGATCCATGTCTCGAGCCAGCTGCTTCTCCTGGGCCGACTGTTGTTGTCACTTGTAGCTTCGAATCCAACCGTGGCCAACAGTTGTTGCGATCCCACCGCTGATCACCAGTTGTCGTGATCCCGGGGTGCTGTGGTAGCGTGGTGTAGCTTCGGGTTGAGGAAACGAGCGCTTACAAGATGGGGATACGAAAAACAAACAAGGTTTATGGCACTATTTACAAATATTTACAGCATGAGGTTAAGAGTTCACAAACCACGAACGTGGTGGTTAAACCTTTACTTGGTTCAGAGCGACGTCCTGCACTCTGCGGCGCCGTTATAAGCCCTGTCGGGCTCCTCCTTCTTCAGTCGAACACCAATCACATACACACAACAGGTGAGGGGTACGAGCAGGCACGGCGCACGTGAACAGCCAATTTCGAGTCAAGATCACTGCACTTAAAGGTGGCGCCAGTGGGGCTCTTGCTCGTCGTGTGTGTCACTGGTCGAGGGATCCCAAGCTTCGGACAGCAGAGATCAAACGGTCCGCCAACCTCTCTGCTCAATTAGCAGGGCATTTTGTGGCGGCGGTCGCCGTTTCTACAAAGGAAGACGCTGTCTTTGTTGTCCCCTCTGGAACGGCTTACCGCTTCGTGGCGACGTGACGTCTCATCCGCCGGCTAACAGTGACAATACCTGGCGGGCATAAGCATTCGGCGAGTCGGCTACTTGTTTGAGGGTCAAAAGAGCGCCGCTCCCCCGTCAGATCTCGACGCTGGTTCCAAGAAAACCTGGGTTCCAGGCGTGGGAACGCGGCCCGGCTACGCTTCTCAGCGACAGCATGGCGCCTACCGATGGCGGTCATAACAGCGCCCTCCCCCTTCCCCCTAGTCACAGTGACCGCCCTCCCGATTACGCTGTCACTGTGTGGCTTATGTGTGGATTGTCAATTATACGGCCGACTTAGCGCCACCCTCTTCTTGTGAGGTGACTAGGAGACTTAGCGACCCCCTTTTAGTTTCGTATTTTTTCGAGCTTCATGCGTGTTTCGTATGTTTCAAAGGTGAACATATTCGACAGAGATGTCTGGCTGGGTGAAAATTCATAGGAATAAAACAAACTCTCCAGCCAGTTATAGTCCAATGTTTCGAAAGTTAAACTTTAAGAACTCTAAACTGATCCGACGTTTCGGGACCGATTCGGTCCCTTCTTCATGGACGACTGCTCGGCCGGCTTCATGTATGGTGCCTGCACGAGGAACCGCACTTGACGCTGTTCTGTTTCGAGCAACCATTGCCGACTGGAGGGTGCGAACGCAGACCGTGTCCCTATCGCGGTCGCCATCGATCGTTAACCTTCGACTCGGTGTTGTGTCCCGCGGTTTTCGTCGTTCCAGTGTCCCTCCGAGGAACCACTAATAGAGGGTTTGATACCCTCTCCTCCTTCCAGTCCTCTCCTCCTTTTTCGGCGCTCATGTTGTCGTTACAGTTCGGGTGCGTGGGGGCTGTCGTGATGTTCTTCGAGCCGTTCTTAGTGTAGCACTGATGGCTGCCCGTGCGTATCTTCCATCGCTATTTTTTCCATGGCCTCCGAGATTGGGGGGCGAGCCGCCGGCTAATTTCGGAGGCCACGCCTTTTCAGTCGTAATATCGTGATGTACACGAGCGGTTGCACCCTTGTATATAGTAGATTGGTAAAAAATTAAATAAAGAAGTGGCAGCTTCGCCACAAGGGCGAGGCAATGAATGCGATAGCAAGAATTGAAATGTTACGCTGAGAACGACTAGCAGATCGAAACATGCAGCACGCTGCTCACACACGAATGACGTACGAAAGCGACACATACACACACACATGATGAAAGCTAACTAACAACGATCATAGTTCGACGCTTAAGGCACTGTTTAAACAAAAAACTCCCAAGCATTTCCCTGAGGGTGAACATGGTTAAGTGCGAATACACGGGGTGATGCTATGAGGGGTATTTATTAATTCGCACTATTATATTTATTAATCACACTATGGTGCCTTTATGGGGTAATGGTTCCTGGGAATCGCAATTTGATCACACGGGGGAGTTTACGTTAACTCACTGGCGAATGCCAACGGATTTTAACTTTACTCCCCCTCACGACCCGCTCTCGACGGGAGACTGAGAGAGAAGGTGGGCGCGCGAGAGAGAGGGGTGCGCGCGCAGCTGCAGTGAGCGAGGAGAGCGGATGAGCGAGCGAAGGGGGAGGGGGTATAAGGCGCGTTAGTGACACCGATATCAGCGTCGCGTCCGTGGCTTATTCGGTAGAGCGTCGCGCTGCGGCCCGCCAAGTCCTCTTTCTTTTAAAGATAGAGAGAAGACTGCGGACGCCGCCGACGGCGGTGGATGGTTTGGGTTCGCTTATAAAGTGTATTCACACTTAAAAACGATGCACGAACCGAAGTCAGGTACAGATATGAGCGTGAACTACTGATTGTGTGTTTCAGTTGTTACTTCGCTGTGATTGAAAAGCGTGCTCTTTTGGCAAACGGCCGGCCTACCCAGCGAGCGAACTGACCTGTGCGGCCCAGGTGACTAACGCAATCATTCCGGTGAAAGACCAAGACACACAATTTTCCCAACCGAAGGATAAGCGCGCACGCACAAACACCTATCCCCTCCCCCGCCCCCACTCGTGGGGCAAAGTACGCGTTGGCGCATCGCGAGGAGCTGGGTGCCGAGCGCGGGTAGCTTTTTTCTTATATATATATATATATATATATATATATATATATATATATATATATATATATATATATATATATATATATATATATATATATATATATATATATATATATATATATGGTGCATGTCGGTGGCGCCGGCAGAAGCCAGCCGAGACTGCCCATATAATTGCTATCACAATAAAAAAATTGAAAATGGTATTGAGTCTAGCATTGCTTCATTTGCTTTCGTGATGAAATTTTCCCTTATTCAATGCCTCATGCCACTCGTACAGTAGTATTAGATGAATCGAAGCGAAGGTTTATGAAAGTTGATCGTAAACTGTATAGAGTAGTGCAATGTTTTAGTTCATGCAATGCCTGTCCTTAGGAAGATAAGATTTATCGAAAAATTATACCGTTCTGATGTATTTTTCGTATTTGTGCTGCGTATAACGCCTGAACGGTCTCGGAGATAAACTCAAAATTTTTATGAATAAAAAATAGTGCTTCTTATTACGTATTCTTTATACTTTGTAACCACAGACCTCGCCAGATTTTGTAAACTGTCTCAAAAAGAGCTCGTAAAATGTCCTTCTGCGTCGTCTCTTTTACAGGCTTTGCTCATCTCTGTAATACCCCCCCCCCCCCCCCCCGGCCTGTTTGCCACGCACTTTTCGATTTGTTCAGCTTTTCGTCGTAGAATGAGTTCCTATTTGTTATTGTTTGTTTTTTCGTTTGTTAGGCGCGCGTTTCTCATTTCTGCGTCGCACTTCCAATTGTTGAAACTCCTTTTCTTATAGTCGAGACGACATGTCGATGACTCGGCGGTCGTTTTTGCGGGACAACCACACAGAGCTGCCAGGCCGGAGGTGTCGGGTCACGCTCTCACCGTCGTCCCCCGTATTAACCTTTTCAGTTTTAAAAATAACCCTTCGCAATGTGCGCTTCCTCCTTTCCCGTTTTCTCTCGATTGCCGGATGCCCGCCCCTCTGCTCATTTGCGCCTCACTGCCACCGCTTCCGCCCTCGAGCAAGGCGGTCTCGCTGCGAAGCGTTTTTGCTTTTGGGCGTATCGTGTTCGCGCAGTTTAGGTTGGCTCGCTTCCACTCGACAATGACGCCCGCGACGTGTTATTCCGAGTGCCGACGCTTCACGTTTGTTTGTCGTGAACGATGTAGCGTCTGAGCTTAACGGGTAGTGAAGCCTTTGTTTCTCGGTGTACAAGAGTAGTAACCAGTTTGTCACGTTGCCATCATGTATGTCGCTTGCGTGAGTGCCGTTGCTGTTCGCGACACGGTGAATGGGCTTAACAAGGCGTGGGCTTGGGTCACATCACATCACATCACTTTAATACCATAAAGACCCCCATGTAGGGGGTATTACATAAGGGGTGGGTTACAGGTAAATGTACACAGGTTTTCAAATGGAAATGTGCGTGGTGACCTTCTCCTTAAATGTTGATGGACACGTGATGGCTGGAACGTCACAGGGAAGGCCATTCCAGTCCACTGCTACACGGGGAAAAAAAGAGGCAGAAAAAGAAGTGGTGCGAGCATGTGGACGGGCAATTTGAAACGCGTGGGCAGTGCGGTGAGATATGCGCGTCGGTGGGACGATGTAGGGTGCTTGATTAAGAGGGCTGTGAAAGAACTTGTGTAGCAAGTCGGTTGGTACTGCATGATCAACTACTTACACAACGTTTCTTACACAGCGGATGAAAAAGACATGGACGGGCACATCCATCCTTGTCTGGTCGATGTCGAAAAGAAATCTTGCGCATGTCGATAGGAGGGGAGTATGGCAAAGGCGTTTGCTACCTACTACCCCTTCTCCCCTTTCCTTGAACACACACACACATGCACACTCCGCGATGCAGCCATGTCTGGTACGCCTTTTTAGTGCCTGTTACCATAATCGTCATCGCCCCAAAGTGTCCACGTCTGAAAGCATCCGGCTGTTGCGTCACGTAAAGCAGCCGGCAGGAGTCTTACACTGGTGATTACTTTCTTCTTCCTTTCTTTGTCTTCACCCTTCTCCTTCAACTATTTTGTACTGTGAATGTCTCTTTCTATTAACAAGCATTTTCTAGTATACGCTAGAGATCAATGTGACTTTTTCGCGCATGACCAGTAACTTTCGATTAAACATGCTGTTCCCTGTCATATCGTTCACGATCTTATAAGCATTGCGCACGCGTCTTGCTTCGTTCCAGATTGCGCAGTGTGTAATCGCTGTTGCCGGTCGTCCCTGTTCTCCCAGCCAGGCTTACTGAAGAAACACTCGAGAGAAATACTCTCACAACCCTACTTCCCGGGCCAAAATGTGTTACCCTGTATCGGCGCCTCGCAATCGGACATCCACGTTCGAAGTGCACACTTTACCCGTCCATCATGGTATACGGCGACGACTCGGGCCTCACAAAACAGGTGTTCCCCTCTCCGTGGCTCCCCATAGTGAGAGTCTCGCCATCCGTTACCGCTGGTTTCGCCCCCGGACGTGCGCGGGGCCCTCAGCGTTCCTTGCCCATCAACCGTAGCCCCGGCTGTTTCATCAAGGACGTTCACATCTCTCACGTCGCATCTGTGCAGGTTGTTGTAGGCCCGTGTGCTCAGATTTGGGTGCACGTTAAAGAACCCCAGGTGGTCAAAATTTCCGGAGCCCTCCACCACGGCGTCTCTCATAATCAAATGGTGGTTTTGGGACGTTAAACTCCACAAATCAATCAATCAATCAAATCATCTGTGCAGGTTCTGCGAGCTCCCCGTTGCCGCTTGGCAACCAGTTCTTTTCCTCATCCCTTTGTTCTGCGCATTCCACGGCGTGCATTCCTCGGCACTGCCATGTGTGCGTGCTCTTTCTCCATTCTCTTCTATTCTCGCCACGCACACTCTTGGCTCGTAGTTCTCCTCTTCATCAACTTCTTCGCCTAGATGCCGTCCCGTTGCTTTCGGGGTCCGCCGAGCAGCGCTGACGTCGTCACTTCGTGGCGGCGCCTTTCTGTCTTTCTACCCCTTACCCTCTCTGCGCTTCGCCTCCTTGGATCATCTTCCTCACCGCACTTCGCCTGCTTCATCTTTGTACGGTTCACTTTTTTTTTGTTGTACTTGCTTGTGCGCGCCTCTTTGTGCCTCGCTGTTCGTTCTGTGTTGTGGCGTCAGCCCGGTGATGCAGCTCGAGGCGGTGGGACGAGACTGCTGTCAGGAAGAGACGGCTGTCGGACGCGCATGTCGCAAGACGTGACAGGGGAGTCGAGTTTCTTTGTCGCATCCTTAAAGTGCTTCCCTTCCGTGGTTCCGTTTTATTCTTTGTTTCATTGCTTGAACGGTTCGCACGTTCTAGAAACACGATGGCGTCAGTGACAGCGACACACCGCATTCCTTTAGATGAAAGGACTTTTTTTTAGAACAGCGAATTAAAAGAAGAATAAAAAAGTAATCACTCTTTATGCTCGTTTCTGTCTTGCTTGAACTTGAATGACGCTGTGCTTGCACGGGAAGGAAAGTGAGTAAGCGCTAGCGGATGTACCGTATTAACTATAGAGGGCATCCCAGTTATCACGCAGCGCAATAAAAAAAAAAAGTGGACCGGCGTTACGCGAAGAAAAGCTAGTGAACATCATTCCCTACTAATTTTTTAGCCTCTACTAATTTTTTTTTCGTTAACGACTACAATGGTGGTTTTCGGACGTTTAACACCACATATCAATCAATCGTTAACGACTATAAACTACATGGCCTAATTGTATTTGTAACTCAAAAAGTACTCACCTAACTATCAAAAATATCGATGACGCAGATGTGCACATGTTGAAATGACATCTACCTGTGCTGCTTCCAACAACGTATTATTTGCGCCATTTTTTTTTCGCGAATAAAGAAAGCCCGCGAAATATGAAAAATAACACGTGACTGCGCTCACACCGGTAAAAGGAAGCAGTGGTCCTGACATAATTTTACTGAATCAACCACTTTGCCTTTTTTTCAGTTGCCGGAGACAGTGTTTTGCACATTGGCAAGGTCGGGTGCCACCAACATGTGTCGCAGCTTCGCAGGGATTCTTTCCGATTGATTGTACGTTCATATCTAATGTTCAGCTGTTCATTCATATCGATCATTCATATCTCATGTTCAGCTGTTCGCGGTTGGATCACTATTTTGGTTAGATCGATTACAGCCTGACTGTGTAAGATCAAGGCGGAGCATTTCTTCGCACGGGAAGTGGCAGATAGCACAATCTGTTTTTTGTTTCTTCTTACATTTCCTTCATTGCTGCTGGCTGTCTCAAAGTGAGCTTGTTTGGGGCGCTTTTTTCTGAGGCATATAATGGTGTGGTCCCGTGTTATTTTTCGTATTTCGCGGGCTTTCTTTAAAAACAGAAAAAAAACGACCTCACCATCAGTACGTTGCTGAAAATAGCGCAGAAAAATGTCGTTTCAACATGCGCACATCTGCCTCGCTGACACTTTGATAATTTGGCGAGTACTTCTTGAGTTACAAATATGATTATGACTAATTAAGTGATTCCCATTAACGAAAACATTAGTGGCGGCTACCACAGTAAACTGGGAACAAGACGCACTAGATTTGCTTCGCGTAATGCGTTCCTCCCTCTTTTTTTATTTTAAGTCGCGCTGCGTGATAACTGGGACGCCCTGTATAGTCTACTGTGTATCTACAGTGTCGTAAAGTTTTTCATACTAAAACATTATTACGCGCGTTGTGAGGCTGTCTTTTGCTACAAAGCGCGCTGGGGTGGTGTTGCGACCGCAACGAGCTGGTCTGAGTTCGTGAATAAATAGACAAATAGAGCGGAGTAGTGATTGCGACTATGCTATAAATGATGATATCAACGCAGTTGATATCGCACATACATTCACGTGCCTTACAGCTTCCAATGTTAGGACGCTCCTCATGGCGTGGAACCGACGTAAACTCGGTCTCTTACGTCGACTGCGTAGAGTGTCCGCAGTTTCAACAGCTTCGGCGCGAGATAACTTCTATTGTAGTGGCCATCGCAGCGTCCCCGAATAAATCAGCGACAGCGAGTTTTCCGAATGATGGCGCTATTTTTTTTTTCTAAACTAACACTCACGGACGAGCGCGTCTTTTCCATCACCGCACCATTTTCACAGAGCACGAAAGCGCGCCGTCCATGCGCATCATCGAGTTAATTGCTTGTCGGATCGTATCTTTGACTGATCGTCACTGCACCCCCCCCCCTTTTTTTTCTTTTTATCTCCTTCGCGGTGTACTGCGGTGGAAGTGATGACGCGCACGAGATAACTCTTCTCTCGTCACTCGCGTTGGGGGATAGTCGTCTCATTTGCGCGCGCTCCGAAGATGATGGTGCTCGGTTGCTTTCCTAATTGCGTGCATTCTTTCGCGGCCCATCGCTTTGCGCGAATGTCGGCTCGTCTTTTCTTTTCTTTTTTTTTTCGCTAGACTTTCTCTTGGTTCTGTTCTGTTCTGTTTTAACTGTTTTGCTGTGGAGAGGTTGAGGTGCCTATTGCCTCGGCTATACTCCATATCACAAAGTTCTGCCGTGAAAAATAAAATAATAATACAGAATGGTACCCAAAAATTAAAAATACGAAAAAGAAAAAAAAACATAATAGCACACTGAAACCAGTTCAAATATCATGCGAATACACAGTTTTCTTCACGCAGTTCACACAGTCATAAACTATACTTACACGCACACCTTACTAATCTAATGTCAGTATATACATGACCGTATTTTACATAATACCCATCTCTGGCTGTCAGTCATAGGCGCTTGTCCAGTCCGGTTTCCACTAAAAAGTCTGTCAGGAAGATTATTGCCTTTTTCTGGAGATGCATCTCAGGCCATGGTCCACGTAGTTTCTTTATTGTGAGGGGCCGTCCGTCCAAACTTGCTAATTTGTTCTTTAATTTTTCTCTTTCATTCGCGTATTTAACGCACTCCAAAAACTTTCTCTTGGGTTGTTAGGCGCATTTCCTATACAGCGCGACCCTTTCTCTGTGACGAGGCAGCTGCTCTACGTACAAACGCGCGCGGAATGACAATACTGGATCTGGTCCGCGAATCAGAGGACCACTAATGTATAGCTTCGATTCTCTCGGCGTTACGAGGAGGAGTCATTTTCGCAGAAACTCTGTTTACCCCTTGCTGCCGTAGTAGCACTATTGGTAGCAGCGTTGCGAGTTGCACTTATAATAGGTGGAATTCAGCTTCTTTCTTTTTTCTTTTTTTTTTCACCAAGTCGCTTACAGAGCTTTCCGGCCGCTTGACACGTTACTTTAGCTGTCATTGCGTTTCCCTATATATTGATTGATTGATATGTGGGGTTCAACGTCCCAAAACCACCATATGATTATGAGAGACGCCGTAGTGGAGGGCTCCGGAAATTTCGACCACCTGGGGTTCTTTAACGTGCGTTCAAATCTGAGCACACGGGCCTACAACATTTCCGCCTCCATCGGAAATGCAGCCGCCGCAGCCGGGATTCGAACCCGCGCCCTGCGGGTCAGCAGCCGAGTACCTTAGCCACTAGACCACCGCGGCGGGGGTTTCCCTATATGTTGCGTTTGTCGTTGTTCACTAGTTGTGCGTTTTTCAATTAGTTTGAGCGCTTGACCGTTGAAGTCACTGTATATTACGTTGGATGAATCGACAAGAAACGTGAATCACGCATTTGAGAACATGCGTTCTATACTGTATATGCCGCCTATAACGTGGAAACAATGTTAAAAAGGTAAATGCGCTTCGGTTCCTAGTCAGACATATTTTCACTGTGCAAAACAATTGAGGTTACTGTTTGTCAGCTTCTCTTTGTACTTGAATCACATCTTTTATTATAAATAAAATGTCTTCATGAATGGAAAATTCATTAATGTTGCGCTTCTTTCGGGCTTCTCTCTTGACTATTTGCTTGTTAGTGCGATGGAATCTGGCAACTGTTATTATTATTATTATTATTATTATTATTATTATTATTATTATTATTATTATTATTATTATTATTATTATTATTATTATTCGCTGAGTCGCCCGAAAACCCGTATTAGGCAGTTCGATGCTTTCAGCGCGTACTGCAAGGAGTTTCTGAACATGCAAGACATAACTGACTAATGGAAATATGGCTACCAGTTGCAGGCGCTATACGGGGGTGGGGGGGGGGGTGCGAACCGGTTTGCTAACGAGCCAGCAATCTCATCATTTTACCCCGCGCAGCTATAGAACAAGCAGTACCAATTACTACAGCGTAACGGCACCACGGTGTTACCGTTGCTCAGGAAAGACCTTATTAAGGAGAGTGCGCTCGTTTACGCGGTGAAGCGTCGCTTGGCTGTAATAAGTGACCGCGCGCATCTATACGGCACCTTGCGCGCATTATTTTAGGCGTCTCGTGCTGTTTTGGGTTCCTCCTCGGGTGTCGGCGTAGTATAGTGTGTACGTCGACGAGTCTCCTCGAGGACCGTGGGCTTGGTTATATTTTTGGAAAGTCTCCGTTTCGTGTTATGTCGTGGGCGGAAGAAGGCACGGGACTCGAATGTTTTTTTTTTTTTTTTTCACGTGCGCGGTTTCGGTTGCGCGACTGCGCGTGCGCAGTCGCTTTAAAAAAGCTCCCTATTACATTGCTCGCTATTTCTTGATCCTAGAAGAGAGAGAGAGAGAGAGAGAGAGAGAGAGAGAGAGAGAGAGAGAGAGATAAAAGGAAAAAACATGGAAGCTAACAATCTCCTCGAGCTTTCAAAATTGATACACAGCGTTGAAAGGAAGACGCCGGAAAACGAAGCGCCAAGATGGGATGGTTTAATTTCATGCTAAGATAATTAATCGAATGCACCTAAAGAGGAACTTGATGCGGGATCATTGTTTTGTTAAGTCGAAGCTTCGTTTAGACGATGTACGTCAGTGCAGTCGTGACTGCTCGCCTGTAAGGAAGGAAGGAAAATAGGAGGAAAAGAATGGCATGGGAGGTTAACCAGCCAATCGGCAGCCGGTTTGCTACCCTGTACATGGGAGGGGGATAGGGGCGATGAAAGATAGAGAGGAGAGATGGAAGAGAGATAGACGCAGCACATTAGGCAGCACGAGCGGACATTCAGTCATAGTCCAGTCTTGTCTTTCGCGGTGTGACATTGCTGTTACAGCCGCTTGTTTCAAGTCCGTGTCGCGTAGGAATTTCAACAGAGCTTTTGTCGCCTTCTGTTGCAATGTCTTCTCTCGGGCACTCGAAAGAATAGTGTCCACAGACATTTGGCTGTTGTCGATGCGCGCAAGAACGGACGCCAGTGACTGTCTCTGGATGTCATACAACGTACAGTCGCACAGGATGTGGTGTAGTGTCTCTTCGCAACGACGGGCATCGCATGTCTTACATGCGATGCCTCGCCTGTAAGACAAGCCTGTTAGGGTATCGGAATGGTCCTATATTTGCACTGTCGCGTCCTTTATGAAAGGGAACACGCGAGCTCATTGCATGCGCTGCGCGGCGGCTGCTTGCAGCGCCATCCATCCACAGCTGAAGAAACCATGTCTGCTTCTGGCGACATCGCCCGTTGCGAGAGCGGAGCGGGAGCGTAATCTAGCAGCACCTTTCCGACGGCCATCACTCGTTATTTTGTTTGCCTACAGATGACGCCAAAAGCGGGCGTGCTTTCTCCAGCAGTCGGCTGATACCGCAGAGCGCAAGCCATGCGCTCGCCTGTTCCCTTTCATAAAGGACGCCAGTGAACACGTTGAATGTTCACTAATACCTCGTTACTTCTAACACGTATTCAGTCTAGAAAGGGGGGGGGGGGGAGGGCGGCTGTTCAGATAATGAGCGTAGTCAGAGGGAGGGTTAGGATTTCAAACCCTCTCTCCCTCGAAAATTTTTCAATTTTGCTTGCATATATATACACGCACGCATACAAGCGCACACGCGAACATACATCAAGTATAGTTGAATCCCCTCCCCCCCCCCCCCCCCCCCCAAAAAAAAATTCTAGCTGCCAATGTCTTGGAATACTGACATGTCTTTCTTCTGCTCGGCTGATTTCGGTTAGCCGTTATAGTCAGAAACTGCAAATCAATTCTGCGAATCCAAGGCGTTAGTGAAAGGTTCGATGCCCGGAGCACGACGAATTTCTCCGCAACTAAGTTGTCTCATTTCTGACGAAGTCCGTGTGGGTTGCAATGTCGCTTCGTGGTACAAACGGTCGGTTCTCAATTTGCCTTTCTTATTAGCAGGAGTACCGTATTTACTCGAATGTAGCGCGAGTTTATCTCTGCAGATTTAAACGGTCGGTTCTCAATTTGCCTTTCTTATTAGCAGGAGTACCGTATTTACTCGAATGTAGCGCAAGTTTATCTCTCCAAATTTTCGCTACCTAAAGTCGACTTTCGCGTTACACTCGAATACCGAAATAACTTTTCTTCTTCCTGGACGCAATAAAATGTCAGCCCTCCCGTTACAAATGTCGCCACGCTACGGTACTTGTTGATACGGTACTTGCTGCTCTAAATATGGTGCTTGTTGGGCTTATACGACTAGGGAGCACATAGCTTTTTTTCTCAACGTGACCATTGCGGCAGTGACGAAACAACTTGGCACATTCTGTGTGAATGCAAACAATACTGCTTGCATAGACAGTCACTCTGCAATGCACTAGACGAACCGGACAAGCAGGCTCTTTCGGAAGAAAGAAGCCTGAGCTACCGACAGGACTTTACGTCGCAGAAGAAGGCTGTGAAGGCGCTCCTGCGCTTCTTGCGTTCAACCGGCCTCTCCTAACGACTGTGATCGGAACGCCCTGCATGTGTGTGCATGTGAATTTTTTTCCCTAATCATTTTTATATCTCCCTATCTGTATCCTCTTTCCGACCCTCACTTCCCCACCGCTGAACAGGGTAGCAAACCAGTTTTTCTAGGTTAACATCCATGTTTCTTCATTTTATTTATTTCTCGCTCCTCCATCCCGTTTCCACGCGTAGGGTGTTATAGGTACAGCGCTTGGGCCTAAAAGGGGAGTAAAATTCCGTGTACTAGAATGATTGATTGATTGATTGATATGTGGAGTTTAACGTCCCATAACCACCATATGATTATGAAAGACGCCGTAGTGGAGGGCTCCGGAAATTTTGACCACCTGGGGTTCTTTAACGTGCACCCAAATCTAAGTACACGGGCCTACACCTTTTCCGCCTCCATCGGAAATGCAGCCGCCGCAGCCGGGATTCGAACCCGCGACCTGCGGGTCTGCAGCCGAGTACCTTAGCCACTAGACCACCGCGGCGGGGCGTGTACTAGAATGAGTCACCGAGGCGCTGTTAATCTACCGACAGCCGTTCCAGCGCGGTCTTTGTCATTCCTGCAGTTCGGCGTTGCAATCGGCCACAATGGGGTTTCGGTCGCGACAACTTTTGGTTCCAGCGTCGTCGATTAGTTCAATCTTTGCGTGCCCTGCCTTCCCGCCCTCTAGCGATCGCTTCACCTACGAAAGTGGCGACACCACGAACAGCCACACTATTAGGGTGCCTCGATGCGTTCACACACTCTACGCTCACGACACTGCCTGCCCCGCTTTATTGGAATAGAGAGCACGCCGGTTGCATTTACGATGCGTGCGCGCGCCGACCAGCGTTGCAATCTGCCGTCGTCGTACTCCGCATTGCGAATGCACCACCACCGCCATCGGTTCCGCCGCCGCCGAACGATCGTCGATGCGCTTGGCTGCTTCGCGAATGCCTCCTTTCACTCCATTGCTTTGTGGGAGTTTCGCGGAGGGAGATTGGGACGAACGGCAGGTGCGGTTGAAAGTGCACCATGACAATAGAGAGTTTTAGTACTGCGTACGCTGCGTACATGGCGGCGTTGCGTACGTAAGGACGCCACGTACTGCGTAGTGCGCATGCGCAGACCGCAACGCGCACGTATCGCGTTACGTACGCAGCCGCTACGTACGCACGCATGAGATGCGTGCGTGCGTACGTATGAGGGGATCGCGCCGCTCTCGAACAAGTTCGCGACTGCGCGAGACTTTGTTTTGCAAAATGGCGGCATCGAAGGCAAGCACCGACCGGCTCTGTGGCTTAAAATATGGCCATAATCTGGCTATAACACTTGGATTGGCTCACGTTGGCTGTCAACAACACGTGCTTCTATTTTGATATACCAGATGGCGCAACACGCTTCACACTCGTTACGTACGCGGGTACTACGGCGTACTAAAAGGCGATTAGTGGCAAACGACGCCACGTAGCGCAAGGCGCTTGCGTGATGCGCACGTAGCACCATTACGCAGTACTAAAACTCTCTATTCACTGTTGCCTCTTCCAGCGTTGGTTTTCTTCGCACTGCACGCATGTGGTGTGGCGAAACGCACAACTTCGAAATTGGTTCGGGCGCGATGTGCTCGTGGAAGTGTGGCAGCTCGGGCTAGTTGGTACGACATGACGATAGTTATAGCGCGAGAACAGAACGACGTGTCCTTCTTGTCTCTTTGCCGTCGTTCTGTTCTCGCGCTATAACTATGGTCGTGCACGTGGAGTGTTGTTGGGGACAATGAAGTAGCGCACACCTTTTTTTTATGGATGTGTAATTCTCGTTAGGCTTCTTTTCCTGCCTTTTCTGCTTTTATAGCTTTTACAGCAAGACTTATTAATGTACTCTACCGTCGTCGTAGTAGTACTGGTAGTAGTAATGATAGTAGCAGTAGTGGTAGCAGCCGTAGTAGCATTAATATTAGTTGTAATTGTAGTAGTAAATGGCAGTAGTAGTAATTGTAGTAGTAATAGCAGTAGTAGTGGTAGTACCAATAGCAGTAGTAAGTAATGGTAGCCACCGCTACAAGTAGCGTTACTAGCGACCACTACTTCACAGTAGTAGTAGTCTTACTTCTAATAGTAATAGTAATAGTAGTAGTAGTAGCAGTAGCGTAAGTGACTTTTAAAAAGGGAAAAGGAAGAAATAAGCGCAGTTCCGTTACTGCCTCTCTCAATGGAAGGCACCTCCACAGTTCTGCGCAGAGAATGGGGGTAAGGAGGGATTAAAGAAGGATAGGGAGGAATTAAAGGTATAGAGATAGAGAGAGGAGCAGAAAGAGAGAGAGACGCAGGGACAGCCACATACGGAAGTAAGGAGAAGGTAGTAGCAGTAGCAGCACTAGCAGTAGTTGTAGTAGTTGTGGTAGTAGAAGTAGTAATGGTAGCAGTATTAGAAGTCACGTCACCAGAGGCCGGGGGGGGGGAGTGATTAAAGATGACAGATGATGTTAAAAACGATAACAGTAATGGGAAACGATTGTGACGATTCTCGTACAGATTATAATGATGCATCTGACTTTGCTAGCCAATCGCATAAGTTCGCGCGCTTGAAACCTCCTTTTGCGACAGCTCTCACACCACGAAACTGGCTTATTTCTTTTACTGCTTTAGTGACCGACTCCGGAACGTGTAGCGTAATGTCCCGGATTACATCGGCCTTGACACCGCGGTGATAATCTCCATCTCCCGGGTCCATCTCCCTGGAAACGTAGCGGAGTTCCTTTTTTTTTTTTTCCGGAGGAGGTCACTGGAATGATGGGACGCCGTGCTTGTATTTTAAGCGCAAACAAAACAGTAAGACAAATAATAAAGGAAAAGAAAAAAGAGATAGACGAAGTGTGTGAGGTCCTTTGTGACGACACACTCGTCTTTCGGTGCGAGACTATTTTACCCTCGAGAGGTGGTCCTCTATCTCTCGACAAACAGACACGTATGCCGCTCTCACGGCAGCATTTCTAAACTTTTCAGCATTTTTGCAAAACGCCTTGGGGCGCGTCTTCGGCTGAGATGACGCGACGGCGACACAGCACCGGAGTCCTGATACGCGGTGTTCATTTTATCTGTTTTTCTTCTCCCCCCACCCAAAACTTGTGTTTGTCGATGGGGAAGTGGTACGATTCACTGAAGTTTGAACGCTTTATGCATAGCGTACTGCACGTAACTATAGTACACGACGAAAACGTCGTATTTTCGTTGATGATGCGCATATTACCCGGGCTCCCTTCCGTGCATTCTTCATAATAGCACTCGCCGCAGCGCCGGGAAGGGCCCTGTAGTCGTGAAGTGCCTTACGCTGGCTCTCTCCTGAGTTATTAAAAAAATATTTAGTTCGATTTGAGGTTGTGTGGTGTCGCTCGCATCTATGGAAGAGCTTTCTTTCTCTCTCTCCTTATTTATTTATTCTTTTTTTGGGTGAGGGGGGCTACGGTAGTTTGCCTTCGGCCTCCTCTTCCCTGCATGGCACCACATTCAGGTATACAAGGTGATTCTTCGCTTCTTGGGAACACTAGACTGGACAACCGGCTATAGAAGCCACCCGCCGCCTGCTCAGATATGGATGCCGTTTCTCTTCTTCTTCTCTCTTCTCCACATATATCATACCCTCACCCCACCCCTACAGGCGCTGGGCCGTGCTCGGGGCTGCAGAAGTTGCGTCTTTCCCTTTTCTCAACCTCTCTTCTGGTCGACCTGAAACTCTTTACAAGCACTGCCGGATTCTGCCGCTACGCTCTGGTGTAAGTGAAATTTCAGTTCCGAAAAAAAAAAAAACTCGCAGGGTCACTTGCGAAATCGTCTAAGGCAACTCGAAGGCTGGAACCATCCTTTTCTTCATAGTCGATGCGTGTATCGTTGCCGCCCCATCACCCCCTCCAGAGCCTTCTGCGGGTTTTCTGTGGTCTCACCTAGTTTTTGCGTGGCCTCCATGATCAGCCATTTCTTCAACAAAACGACGGTGTCGTGTGATGACGTCATAACTGTTTACGATCTCCGACGTCACGCGTCATTATACGTCATGACAATATCTTTGCACCGTCAATTTTCGCATTTGATCCCGCTATCTAAGGCTCCCGCCTCGAAACAAAGATTTTTAACGTAACAATACCTGGCGTTCCATGTGCCATAACCGTTACACGATTTTGTGACACGCCGTAGCGGATGGCTCCGGAAATTTGGACCATCTGGTGTTCCTTAACGTGCACAGTACACGGGCCCCTAGGTAGTATTTGGCCTCCATCGAAACACGACAAGGCCGGGATCAAACCCGGTACCTTCAGGTCGGTGGCCTAGCACCGTATACCGCTACACCGCCGCATCGGACAAATACAAAGATCGTTAACGTTGCGTGCATGACGTCCGAGTGCGTTAGCAGGCGCGCAAACACATGATCGATACGTATACCGTTCTTCAGCGCTCCGCCGACGCCCAAACGAACTCGCGGGTGACCCGACAATCGCGGTCGACCCGCGTGTGACCCGACATCGACAGCGCCGTTGCTGCGGTGGCCCTCCATACTCTTTCGTTTACTTCCTGTACGAAGATACGGTGATGGTGGGTCGCAACGCTCAATCGGCGATGTCGTCGCCGCCCTGCGGCGGAAATTGGGGCGGAAGCGTAGTGTGCGCCCCTGGGGTGCTACTTAGATCTGGCTATGCTCACGACGGCTATCGTATGGAATGGAATGAAAAAACTTTATTTCAGTCCTGCAGGACGCGCTTAGCGCGTAGCGGGCGTCTCCCTCGTAGAGACCGACAGGGAGCACCTGGAGGCCGCTTCGTGGGCCTGCTGGATTGCTGGTGGGCGAGAAGTGAGCTCCTGAGGGACCTCTCCCACTTGCTTGAGGTAGAGTCGGGAGGAGTTGTTCTACACTCCCAAGAGCATGTGTGCGAGTGTCGCTGTGTGTCCACATGATGGGCATGTGTCGCTTACACACACGTACCCAAACCTTGCCACGCTTCACGTTTACTATCCCGATGCAGACGGCTATCGTATCGTCATCTATTATTGCTACGCAAACATGGGCCGCAGTGGGCAACTAGCTCGTCGTCGCGATTCGCTTGTTGGGCTATATATTGCGTAAACGGTACACGAAATGTATACACTGTGACATTCATTTGGCGTTGACGTTTTTCCTGAACTGTAATGCTATAGGTGCGAGGCCTTGACTTGGCCAAAATCGGCTCCAGTTAGCACCGGAGGTGAATGCGCCTGAATGAGGGACATCGTCATTGTAAAATCGCCAACACAATTGCAAGTTCAGAGCGTGGGTTTCAGTATCACGCGTGTCTGACATTGCTAGGTGTACTCTTAGCTAGATTTTAACTTGATGTACGTATCTGATATCCGTGTAAGAAAGATCAAGATATGTATCGAGTGCTGTTATATGTTACATTGCTTTTATAACTGCAAACTCAGTCATGCACGTAAAACGCAAGCATGCAATCCTGTGAAGAAGCCCTTGTCACCCGTGATGACCCATGAAGAAGATTCTAGCCTTTTCGGGTGAACAAGATGTTTTGAGTCTTTTGACGTGAAAATTTGGGCATTATATAAGAGGAGGCGGCTGGAGTGAGACGCTGTGCGGACGTGTTTCGCATGAGCTCCGGCCCGGTGACCGACTATCGGCGGACGCGCTTTTTTCTGGCCTTGCTGTCAGTGGGCTCGTCTGCAGGAGGTTGCCCTGTACCTACGGACACCACTCGTTTAGGCAAGTTTGTCCCCGTTATCGGAGTTTCCGAGATTTTCCTATCAACCCCGCGGTGGCAAGGCTAGGCCTATCTCCTAGGCCAAGCCTGGCCTGGGCCGCGTCGCCCGGCGTCTGACTTGCGCCTGGTGACCGTGGGTCTTGTTGGGCTGAAGATGGAGTACTACGTCGAAGGGGAGACTATAACACCCGAAGATTTTGAAGCGGGATAGTGGGCTCCAGTGCTGAAGGCACAGGACCGATTTAAGAAGACTCGGCATGGCGACAACGCCAAGAGTAAGCCTTGCGAGACGCAGGCCGGCAGCGACGGGCGCAAGACGCACGGAGCGCAGCAAGTCAAGCGGGGGAAAGCGCCGATATGGAAGAAACGGGGACCGTTTCTCAAGTTGCCAGCCACGGATTTCAAGATTGTGTACAGGCCCCAGAACTGGGACTTGAGTGTTGTGACAGCGAGAGAACTCGGATGTGCACTGAGAGCAACAGCGCGTCTAACGAGTGCGATTGCCGCGGAAGAAGACATTGTGCGGGTTAATGGCACAAACAACACGTTGACGGTGAGCACACCGTGCATAAATCGCAGTGGGGCATATGCGACTGTGAAGACGCTCAAGCTGGGTGATCGTGACCTGCCGGTTTCGGCGTTCGTGGCGCCGTTGGAGAACTCCGTGCGGGGAGTGATTTATAATGCTTATGATGGATGCCCAGTGGAAGAAGTTCGGGCGGGATTCCTGAAGAAGAATGAAGGCATAGACATTCTGGACGCGAGACCTCTGGGAAAGTCAAAGGCGATTCAGATTACGTTCAGGGGAAAACGCATACCCCGGCAGATTACTTACTGGAACTGTCTGTACGCTGTGATCCCGTACAGAAATTTAGTCGAGACCTGCTACAACTGCAGACGAGTTGGACATCGAGCGGACGTCTGCTATCGTCTGAAGAGCAACCTATGTCACCGTTGCGGGAAGGACCATCCTGCCCCGCCAGAAGGAGAGCCACCTACGTGCACGCCGGTCTGCATCGTGTGCCATGGTGCGCATCACACAGGGAGCCGGAACTGCAAGTTTCGCCTGGCTCGCAAGCCACCGACAGGCTGGCATCAGAGCATCGAAAGAGAGAGCGAAGCTGGCAACGATAAGCGTTCCTCGAGGGCCACGGAGCGGTCACCGAGGGGTAAAGAAGGCAGAAGCAAAAGCAGGGACCGGTCGAGTTCCTTCCCGCCATTGCCAGGGCGCGGGGGCGGCCAAGATGGTGGACGAGCATCCAGTACCAACAGCTGCGCACGCGACACCAACAAAAAGGTGAGCTTGTCAAGCACGGCCTCCCAGAACGAAACCGCTCGAGAGAGGGAGTTAGCAGCGCTGGTTCAGCGACAGGGAGACTTGATTAAAAGAATGGAAAACAGAATTGCAGAGATGGAACGCGCACTTAGAAACGACCAACGGCAGGGGACACAGGCACCAGCAGTGCAAGGCCTACAGAAAGCGACGCAAGAGGCGTCTGCTCGCGTACAGGAGAGTGCAGCTATGGAAGTGGAGAATCAGGGGACAGTGAAGAGACCTTTGCCGGGGGATGAGGTAGATAACGCAAAACGATTAGCCAAAACGTCACCAGTAGACATGCCACAGCCTGTTTTTAAGGTCATTAGTCTTAAGTCGGATGTAACATTACTTGCGGATAAAGTAGGCAAACAAGGGAAAAGACAGGATAGGTTGGAGGCTCGAGTCGAAAAGATCGAAGCCAGATTAGACATAATAGAGGAGCGTCTCGGCATGCTCTCCACTGAATTTAAGGATTCCCAAACCCAGGTCATGGGCATGTTTCAGAAGCTTCATACTCTATTGGAGGCAAGACTGCCTCCCGTGGGTGGCCAAGTGCCATTAGTCAACCTGGTGCCTCATCATGGCGCCTCGCCAGCAAATTGAGGTTTGGCAGTGGAACTGCAGGGGCTTTCGTCAAAAGCGGGGTAACCTGCAGTTGCACGTACAAAATCTGGACAGTAAACCAGACATAATAGCCTTACAGGAGGCTAGTGGTTCCGTAAAATTACCTGGATTTAAGGCATTTACAGCGCCAGGAACTGATTCAAGGGGCGTATCACGCGTCTTCACAGCCGTGCTAGTCCATCGCAACATCACTGCCATTCAGCATTCCGTAGATAGCAGCAGGGAAGACTATGTCTTGCTTGAGATTTTGCCTAAACGAAAGTATGAGAAGAGAGTGTTTTTACTTAATGTGTATAGTTCTCTAAAAGATAAAGGATTGGGCTTGCCACAACTCCTGATTCAAACTCAACGGTTAGCAGCTCGCGCTCCGCTTATAGTGGTAGGAGATTTCAATGCGCCTCACCCGGAGTGGGGTTATATTCGTGCCAGCCCGAAGGGCAATCGGCTTTGGCAAGTTGCCCGGGATCTGCGATGGACGCTGTTAAACAATCCACAAGATCATACGAGGATAGGCAACAGCATAAGCATGGATACCTCCCCAGACCTTACGTTTTTTAGAGGCATCAGTGATGCAAAGTGGATTAACACGGGACAAGCGCTAGAAAGTGATCACTATATCCTTTCCACGACGTTTAGCGCTGCGAAGCATAAAGACAAAGTGAGGGGGCATAGAATTACAGATTGGCACAGATTTAGGAAAAACAGAGCAGACACTGTAAACGGGAAAATTAATGACCTGGATGCATGGGTACAGGCGCTCAAGGAGGATGTAAGTAATACCACGGTAGAAGTGCCAGTCGAGCAGGAGGAGTTTACCGCTGACTCGAGACTATTACACATGTGGGAAGCGCACGCGAGTCTCTTGAGAAGGTGGAAGAAGCAAAAACATAATGGCGTCCTTCGCAGAAGGACTGTCAAGATAGAACGTAAAATCGAAAATTATACAATTGAGTTGCAAGCCAAGCAGTGGGGCCAGATTTGTGATCGCATGAATGGACAGTTTGGATGCAAAAAGACATGGCAGCTGTTAAGGCATCTTTTGGATCCGGCAGCAACAAAATCAGCGCAACGGGGGCAAATGACTCGGTTAATGCATCAATATGAAGGCACAATTGGAGAGTTTATACAGAAACTCCGGAATCGGTACATAACTAATGGAGTAGATGGTTGCTTACCACACTACTCGGGGGTGGAAAACTCAGACCTAGATGAAGAGTTCACAATTGCGGAGATGGAGTTTGCCATGGGGCAGCTGCGTACTACGTCTGCCGCAGGTCCGGATGGAGTTACTAATAAAATGCTAAGAAACCTAGACTTCAAATCGGTCGGGGCGATCACTGACTTGATAAATGAGTATTGGGTGGCCGGGGAGATCCCAGCACAATGGAAGCATGCTAGGATTATATTTATTCCGAAGCCAGGCAAGAAACTCTGCATGGAAAACCTGCGCCCCATATCGCTGACATCATGCGTGGGCAAATTGATGGAGCACGTGGTTCTCAACAGGCTTCAGAATTATGCAGAGGACAAGGCCATCTTTCCCCCAACTATGATAGGTTTCAGGGCCAATTTGTTCACACAGGATGTCATGATACAGTTAAAACATGGTGTAGTCAATCCCGGGCATGGCACGGGCACCAAAGCTGTATTGGGGCTTGACCTGAATAAAGCTTTCGACAATGTTTCGCATGAGGCAATATTGAATAACCTATCAGAAATTGGCCCAGGGGTCAGGACATTTCGCTACATCAGATCATTCTTGGAGGGCCGAACCGCAGAAATTTCAATAGGAGATATCAAATCGGACTCATTCGTGTTGGGAGGCAAAGGGACGCCGCAGGGTTCAGTTTTGTCACCGTTCCTGTTTAACATCGCCTTAATTAAAATACCGCCGAGGCTGGAGGAGATACCGGGACTCAAACACACATTTTATGCAGATGATATTACTCTATGGGTAACCAGGGGTAGTGACGCGCATCTGGAAGAAACACTGCAACAGGCAGTTAATATTGTCGAAGAGTTGGCAGGGGAGGCGGGATTTTCATGCTCTCAGCCCAAGTCCGAGCTCTTTGTGGTTCGGGACAAACCCAGAGGGCTACATGCAAGACACTATATTCCGCCACCGCCGTTATAGAGGTAAAGGTAGGGGGTAGGCCGGTAGCTGAAGCTCAAACGATTAGAATTCTTGGCCTATATCTGCAAACTAACAGGAAGAATAGGGTGGCCCTTGAAAAACTTAAGACCACGGTCAATGCTACTGTCAGGCTAATCAGAAGAATCGCTAACCGTAAGAGCGGGGTTAAAGAAAGAGAACTCTGTAAGCTGGTACAGGCGTTTGTGCTCAGCAGGATTACTTACGCGACACCTTATATGAAGTTGGATGCCGCAGAAAAAGGTAAGGTCGAGGCTATGATCCGGCAAGCTTACAAGGCAGCGCTTGGGTTGCCTAACAACGCGCCTACAGAAAGGCTATTAAAACTAGGGGTACACAACAGCCCGGATGAATTATGGGAGGCGCATCTGGTGATGCAGCACGCTAGGCTTTCGACAACCAAAGCGGGCAGGATTATATTGGAAAGGATTGGCATTGGAGCAGAGGCTCCCACTGGGGACACTAAAATTCAGGTGCGGCGAGAGTTACATAAAACCTTTGCCCAAAAATATGCATCCGATTCACCATACGCAGCGCAGGCAGGCAAGAGCCAGAGCTTTGCACGTTGAGTACGGCGATTACAAAGCGGCAGTCTATACAGATGTTGCGGAATATAAGGACAAAGACGCTTTTGTGATTGTGGTGGTGGACAGGCGGGGGCGCTTGATCGCTTCTGGATCGGTCGAAACCCGCTCCTCGGAAACTGCAGAGGAAGCGGCAATAGCGCTAGCTATAACTAATTCGCAGTCAGATTTGATTTTCAGTGATTCAAAGACGGCCATCCGAAATCTGGCGAGGGGCAAAATATCGGCGACCGCTGCACGACTTCTGCATAGGGCCACGGGACGAGAAATGAGAGAAATAGAAATTGTCTGGGTACCAGCACACTCTGGGAACCCTGGGAACGAGGCGGCTCACCTGAATGCTCGAGGTTTCGTCAGCCGGGTAGGTGAGCCGCCAGTTCCGGGGAAGTCCGCGAGAGATGGGCTGGTGTCCTTTCATGACATAACGAATCATTATAAACTAGAGCGGAGGTTTTATCCGCCCCCGCACAAGCGGTTGACTAAGGCGCAGGAATGCGTCTGGAGAAAACTGCAGACGCGATCTTTTCCCAACCCTTACGTGTTGAACAAAATGTACCCGGAGGAGATTAAGCCGCAATGCAAATGGTGTCAGGCTGTGGCAACATATGATCACATACTTTGGGAATGTAGCATAGTGCCGCCGCCGGTGGATATTATGCGTGATCCCTCTCTTGAGCACTGGGAGGCCGTGTTGACCAGCTCAGACCCAGTCGTCCAGTTAAGGGTCGTGGAGTGGGCCACACAGGTCGCCGCCAACCTTGGGGTTGATGGCCATCTAACACGGAATCATCCTCAGTTGCTTTCTGACGAAATAAAGTTTTTCCATCCATCCATGGGCATTATATAGTGTTCAGGCGCACGCCTGACTGTGGGATTAACGCGTAAGCAGTCGTCTCGAGCAGGATCTCGCATATAGAATATATAAACAGCGCACAAAACCAAGTCTTTGTTTTTCTTTTCGAGAGCCTCCCCTGCAACAGCGTCCTAATAGAACACTGTACCCACTCTTCGTCGTCGCTTATCGTGCACGGCCATGCTCGTTGCCGTCGATTCGTATAAACATCAAACGACGACGCTGCAGGGGCACGGAAGCGTGTTACTGGGTGCCAGGTCAGCGAGCTAGGCCTTTTTTTTTGTCGTGGAGCTATAGAAACAAAGAAGTGTGTAGGGAGAATGGTTATATATATATGTGTTTTTTGTTCCGGGCGTTCTGTGCCTGCATCGTCGGTGTGGCACACGCGCGCGTGACCTGCCTGCGCGAGGCAATTAGCCGGAGTGGCAGCGTAGGTCGGCCAACCGGCTGACGACACGCTGCTGCCTCGGCTGCAGCGCGGTGTATACATCCGTCGACTATTACAACGGAAAAAGCCACGCGGGTCTTCTTTCTCCTTACTTCCGTCGCCCCATATCCCTGCGCCTCGCTCTCTCCTTTCTCTCTCTCTCTCTATCTTTCTACCTTTTTAATCCTATCCTTTTATTCCGTTCTCTACCCCATCCCTCGTGAGCTACTGTTGAGGTGTCCTCCTCCTGAGAGACAGTTGCGGGGCCCACTTTTCTCTTCTTTTCATTTATGATCACTCTCCCCACTTCCCCCCATCAGGAGCGCCGCCAGGTGTGGACGCGGGGGGGGGGGAGCTGGAGCTTTCCTCAATTTTCTTCTACCCCCTGTCACCGTCCCTAAAAAGGAGCATACCAATAACGCAATGGCTAAATCCCCCCCCCCCCCCCCAATCCGGTAAAATAAACCTGGTGCCCCGCCCCTGTTCCCGACGGCTGCTGCGAAAACCAAGTCGGGACCCGCGCTGCCAGTATGGAGGCCCGTCGATCATGGAGCTATTCGGGCTTCCAGCCAATCGTAGAAGCTATAGGAGCCGCGCGGAACCAATCGGAGATGGCGAGAACGAACAGACTCCGAGGTGCGACGCAGTCTTTCAGTGTACTGCGGTTACGTGCGGCTCAGTGTACTGCGGTTACGGTACACTTGAGGCATACTGCATGCGTATGCATTCGGGGTCCTTCGAAGAAGGCATATCCATTTGAATTATGGTTTGGACCGAAACGGGGAGTTTGCAGCAGCGCTTCGAAGTATCCAGAGACAAGGCGAACACAACATCAGTGTAACAGTGTTAAAATTTATACAGGTACAGCGTCCACATGTGGGGCGTGTGGCACATTGCACATGTTGCCGCCACATATGTGAAAACACGGTAATATGCGGGTTTAGTGCGGTACCGTTGCTTATTTATTACTGGCGACGTAAAAATGTGAATTTGTATCTATGCATCTCGTATTAAAGAAAGCCAACTTCGAGAGCTTTTGCTCTTTGGGGTGGGTATAGCACACAATCAATTTCAGAAGCCGGAAACAGGTCACAGCTGCAATGACTCAGAGATGTGTAGTTGTGTATCTCCTCCTCATCTCCCCGTATTGCGCGGATTGGCTCCACTGCGACATACACGGAAACTATATATAGTTCGGCGCGATTAAAACTTATCATTGCACGTGCGGCAACAATGTATGTGCCACACGTCTTGTCCATAGCGCGCGCACTGCAGTCGCTTCGTCCGTGCCTCGGCGGGTCGCTGTCGGCGCACTGCACGCATTTATCTCTCGGGCCAGGCCGTCGTCACCGCACTGTGCTGCCATAGAGCCGGGTAATGCGGGGTTCGTTTGAGGCCGGCAGAGCGTGTACTGCGTCCGACGGGCCGTCGAACTCTTACGGTTATTACTATACGGCAGCCTGCGCTGCGGCTGCGTCCTTCTTTCCTTCTATTCTCATCCCACGCAGCTAACGCCCCCTCACTGCCGTATATGGCAGCGGCTTCGGTGTTGCGTCGTGTCCGCAATGCGGAGACGCGCGTGGAGTGAGGCCCCGCGGTGGACGCTGTAGTTCCTTTGTTTAGCAGTATCGGTAGCTACGTTCGTAACACGTGGCTTATCGACTGCGACGTTCTCGGCTCGATGACACGGGTTTTACTTTCTGGGCTCATTTAAGTAGACGGAGTTCGAGAACACTCATGTACTTTAATTCAGGTGCACTGCAAGAAACCGGCTTGTTAGTATTGTTAATGTATAGGTCGCCACTACGGCGTCGTCTAGCACATATATACGGCTGTCGCGAGCTTGAATGCCGAGTATTATAGTTCTGCGTCGAAAAAAAATCGTCCTCCGACCAACCAAGTTTAGTGGCCTCTTTCGGGTAGCTGTGTTCATGGCAGAAGGTTGCGCCCACTTAGCAACGGCCGCTTCAACTTGAATGCTTGCTTGCTTCTCTGCTTTAATGGCTCTCAAGCAGAAGGTGCGAGAAGTGTTTGCTGTTCTTCTTTGTGAGGAGACAGCTTCGCGACACTTCTGTTTGTTTCACCCGAACATAGCCGCTATGCACATACACCGAAGCGCGGAAAGCAGTCCCGTCTTTTCTTTTGTGTGCGGCCTAATGAAGCTCCGGCTCACGTCCCTCGCGCCGGCTCCGAAGCGTCTCTCGTTTAATATTACGGGGGCGCCCCGCGTTCCTCATAGCGCGTGCGCTCGTCTCTCATCCCCACGGGAAGCCTCCGCTCCACCGTCACACGTGAATTGGACTTAGCGACTCGCCCAACGAGTGCATCGTCACATACGCGGCATTGGAAATAAACTCTTACACTGCAGTACACCTATCTTTAAAGGACGCTCAGACCCGGCTATTGAATCAGTTTTCCCATGTAAACTGTTCTCTAAGAGCACTACTGTCATCGACAGTGCTATCATAGATTAGTTATTACAAAAGCGAATGAAGATTCAGGTACAGTGTTCGAATTTCGCGCCGGTACATCGACACGTCAACGCCAGCGCGGCGTCACCAATATTATAATATCGCTGTTGCACAGGACCTGTGCCTATTTTCGTTGATTGAGTGTTTGGGTTTGTGTGCTTGTGAATGAATGTTTTTTTTTTTTTTTAGTGCACGAATAATTTTGTAACTCTAGCATTCTGCTTCCATCAAAATGAGACCGCCGTGGCCAGGATCTCACCTGCGACCTTCGGGAAGGTGTACACCTTTTCACAGGAAGGAAAAAAAAAAACACCGCCATGATGGGCTGTGCGCGGGAGTACAAAGGCTAAAGGCGCAGCGTTGTCAGTGCATTTTCGAGGGGACGCGCCAATTTGCACAGCCCAAGGAGGGCTATGGCGGCGCCCAGGGAGGCGTTTATGAAAAGGTAAATAGAAAGGAAACCTACTGTTTGCGAAACGGCTGCTCGCAAATTTCCCGTTAGAGGAATTTCGCCGCGGTGATGCGCGGCTTCACCGACGTAATCAAGTTCGTATAGCATTAATATGGGCGTCACGAAAACTGCAACCCAGCCGCCCGATTACGCAGAAACTGTTACAGGAAGCCACCTTCTATGCATTTCTTCCTTAGTAATGTATATATACCGCTGGATAATCTAGTTTCTCGATAGTCCGCCGCACTCGACTGTAGTACTCAATTATACCATTCGGTGTTGGCTTTTTCCCAGGTCACGTCTCGGCATTTAGCTGCTCGGAGTCTTTTACGCAAATCACGTTTCTCGCACGGCGGGCCTCGAGCATGCATGCACACCGCTTATCTACCGTATATACGGGACAACGTAGTCTTCGTTCGCATTCTGTCTAATCGGAGGGCAGCGCTACCGTCTTTCTTTCTTTGCTCTCGTTTTGTTGTTCTTTTGCGAATGCGCAACTCTGCCACGCTAAAGGCGATCGTGATCGCTGGGATTGCGCACGCATTTGCCTGCTTGCTATCGTGTTGCATCCTGCTGTGCTCTTTCGCAAATGGCTGCAAGTTATCTGGAACCCTTGTGACTCATGCGCGGGTGCTCGTTGTAAAAACTATACCGTGCGAGCGCAGCGCCGTCTAATCTAGAGCGTGGGCGATAAGCGACTCGTATATGAATATAAAAATCACATGAACGTGCAGTTTTGAAAAGCTGATCGTGCATGGAGTGTGGCAGGCTTGCACGCGTGTAATTGGCTCGTTTCGCATTGCAAGTGTTAATACTCTGCCTCCTAATCTTTGTTTCATTCCTTCTTTCTTTATACACTTTTGTTTCGTCTTGTGTCTTATCAGGAAGCTATAACACCTGTATTCGAGAACGTCCTTCCACTCAACGCTTCACCTTCACTTGAGAAGGCCGATGGGAGCGCCGTCTCTAGGCAGGGAAAGTCACAGCATATCAGCGATAATCTGCTGCGATTCTTGAGTAGCGCAGCGTCGCTTTCAAACGAGCAGCGGCGCAGTGCTGAACTCGGTCAAGTGAAGGGTGGAAGTCGAGTCGAGGAGCGTTTGTGAATAAAGGGGGTTAAACTCCGGCAAAAGATATTTAGGGGCGAAGCTCCTTAAAGCGGCACCCGTTCGTCCCTCGTTGTAGTGCGTAACCAGTTTTACGTTTTGACCTGCAAGGTGATGCCGGTAGGAGATTTCTCCTGTGCGTTGTTGAACAATAAAAAACTCGCAGTGTGCGCGTTAACTAAAAGCCGAATTCTCCTGTCTCTCATTCCCCATTAGCAGCCATTGGCATGTACATTGAGCACTATCTGACAAGAAAGGGTTGCTACGTTATACTCGCTGGGCGTACTCACTGGACGTACTCGCTGGGGGTTTTAGAAAGGTTTAGCGAGTGTTGGGCCGCAGTGCCATGAATAGAGTGAACTAATATATACCATGAACTCGAGGTGGTTAAAGGTGGGAAGTAGACACGAAGCGCAAGGCGTAAGAAAGTGTGCGTGTGCCACCTCTCGTTTAGTCCTTGGAATGTCCGCTGGATGGCGGTGCTTCTATATGGGGAATATATGATGAAAGGATGCGAGATGGTGGTACTTGGAGTGTTGACTAGATGGACGAACGGACACACAGACAGATGCATGAACGGACGCGCGGATGGCTGCACGGACGGATGGATGCATGGACGGATGCAGGGGCGGATGCATGGACGAACGCAGGGACGGACACACAGATGGACGTGCTGAAGCACGGACAGATGCACGCACGGACGGGCAGATGGACGCACGGACGGTCACACAGACGGACGCGTGGACGGACGGAAGCAAGAACGAATGGACGGACGAATGCTTCGCCCCACTCTCCATCATTTGCCCCGTGGATATGCTGCCATTTTTTTTTCTCGTTGCCTTTTCGTTATCATTGCTATTAAACTCCCGATTGTCAAACGTCAGAGTGTCGTGTGGTGGTAAAACGGCGACAAACTGGGCGCTGATTCACTTCCGGGGCACAGACGAGAAAGTTACGCTGCATCGGTTAATGTTGAAATGCGAGCGGCCACTGAGCAAATGGAGAGGGCACAAATTCGTTTATTTTGGCGCACATACATATTGTGTGTGTGTGTGTGTGTGTGTGTGTGTTTGTGTGTGTGTGTGTGTGTGTCTGAAGTATTGCCACACCAATGCCATCATGTAGTTACCAAGACGTGGAAACACTCGCAATGCTAACGTTCGTTCATTTATTTCGTTGGTTCTGTTATTTTATTACGATATTTTTTTTCTTTGCACGGATGTGTGTTTTCGACTTAGAAAAAATAGGAGGGTGGCCGTGTATTTACCTATAATTGAATCTCGTACCGGAAAAGCGCGTCTCCTCGCTTGCCGCGCTCTTTTTTTCCTAACGGCTCTGTGTGAAATTGCGAAGTTCATCGACGCGTGTATTCCCTCCTCTTTCCCCTCTCCTTTCTGGCATTGTTCGTGGTTGAACACACACACACACGGACTTAGTGGTGCTACCATTTCCGTTCCATTTGAGCAGATCGCCTCCGTCGTCCGGCTTGTTTTGTTCACGCGATATTTGTTCAACCTCTTCTGCTCATTCCCCTTCGCTCATCGTTTCTCTCTCTACCTATTTCTTTGTATTTAGCGTTTCGAGCGTCACGGCGTAACAGCGTCCGGTACAAACAATTTCCCTCGGCCGGACGGAATGGAGGAAGCAATTTCTCGAACGCATTCGCCACCTCTCTATTTGTCCCCCTTTTAATCTGTTTTTTTTTCCTTTTTCGTTCTCCGCGTCTTCTAACTTCAATTTCATTTTTCTTCCTACTTTTTTTTGTACTTCATGGGTGGCTTTCTGAATAATTCAAACATTTTTTTCTTCTATACTCCTTGAGCCTTCTTTTTTTGAGTGTGTGCTGCCTTCTCTTTTTCTTTCTCAAGTTCAATTTCTTTACTATCTTCTTGTCTTCCTTCCCAGTGCTTATTTATTTATTTGTCCTTCTTTCTTTTCTTCATATTGGTTATTCTTTCATTTTCTTCTCACCACATCTCGCCTCTTCTTTCGATTTTTTTATTTGGTTGTATCGTCGTCGTCCCCAACCCCGTTCTCTCGTACTGCCGTTCTTGTCTTTCTTATTATGAGCAACGTTCTGTCAATGCATCTGTCCCCCCCCCCCCCCCCCCCCGATTCCTGGCATCATTGTTTTGCGTGTCGTTGCAACGTTTGAGCAGTGGCTTTTCCTGTCCCCACGCTCACGAACACACACACACACACACACACACACACACACACACACACACACACACACACACACACACACACACACACACACACACACACACACACACACACACACACACACACACACACATCCCCGAATGGCCGGTCGGCGCCCACGAAACACTTGGGAGACGGCACCGAACGAATGAAGACATCGAGATCCTATGTTCGCTGCTTCGGGGTAAATAAGCCTCGGCGTCATGCGACGAGAAAAGAGGCCCAGCCTGCGAGGAGGTCCCTGATGGGGCTAAAGTGTTCACCCCTCCCCCCTCCTAAACCTCGGGTTCGTAAATGAAGACTGAATGTAATAGCAAAAAGGAACAAAAGAAACGGCTACATGGTTTAATGGTTGGCAGTGCGCCTTCAGCTTCGTCACGATCCTGGCCCGCCCATCTCCTTCTTCGCCTCTTATACAAAGTTCGCAGAAGGTGTGAAGGAGATGCGAAACAAGGCTATATAACTGGCCGGCATCCCGTTATGGTATGCACGGCGCGCAGAGCGACAAGGGCCGCATATAGCCAGGAAACGAGATCTTTCGGTCGATTTGTCCTGGATAGAGTCAGTACTTTCGGCAGTCATAGATTAAGATTGTAGGTTGATTGGTTTACACCAAGCGAAGTCATTGTACAGCGCGAAGTTGAAAAACAAAGGAACACGTTACCTTAAACGGAGTTACACAGAAGCACTTCTATATCAGTTTCGCCATCGTGAAACTGGGCGATCGCCTGTACATTTACGTTCTTCGCAGTTATGTTGGTTTGGAAGCCTGCGCCAGTTCCTGTCGCACTACTAAAAAGAAGATGGCTGAACATGACCTCTCAACATGGCCCTTACGCTGTGCCATTTTGTTCGTTAGGCTCGCTGTACATGCCGTAATAGAACGAGAACGAGATAGATTATGTGAATTCATTAGAAGGCAGAGAGGTCGGCCGGAGTTTGTGCGCTTTAGTCTGATACTGGGGATAAAGGAAGGGGACAAAAAAAAAAAAGAGATGAAGGGTGATGATGGGGACAAGAAGAGGTGGTGCGTATATGTACAGTTACCACTTAACATAGTAGCCTAGTATCCACTCCAGTGCTTTTGATAAAATCTAGAACAGCCGTTTTAGAAGTTTCTGACTCTGTCTGGTCGTGTATTGCTGACAAAATGCAACTTTCCCGAAGTGCACGTTAAGACTGGCTGAGACGCGCACACTAGCACGGACGCAAGAAGGAAAAAGAAAAAAAAGAAAACACTACTACCGTGGGTACATGTTTCCTTATCGTGTTCGTGTTTGTGTGTGCACGCCTTATCTATAGTATAAACATCAATCAATACTAACTTGCTTAGTTATCCGAGCTGTTTCACCAAGGTCTTCAATATTCAAAACGATAACGTGACAGGGAAGATCACAACACGAGCTCCTTGTTCGTCTATGGTACGAAATAAATATATTCCGAGGTTGTGAGAACATTCGATCCGGCTGATAAGGGAACGGATGCCTACCCGCCTGCCACGCATAAGCGATTCCGACCCTTTGTCCCTAAATCCGCGCGTTTGTATGCCGTCTTCGTTAAGGGCAACTTGAGATAGAAGCGCGCGCGAAAGTGTCGCCATTCGTTTTTCTCAGCCCGTGCAGTGCTGCCATCATGCATTGCACCAGTCGACTTTTGCCACGTGCGATTGAACTCGTGGCGCAATCTGGAAACGTGCTTTCGCATTGAAATGACAAAGAAAATGTCTTCCAGGGATAGCACGTGCACTCCGTGTCGTCTTCCTGTTACGAACTTACTCGATGTAATTGGCTATGCGAAATCGAATCTCCAGAGCCCGTGACGATATGTTTTCTTTATCCGAAACCGCTACTTTCTTGAACTGTTGCGCAGTGGTATTAAGCGGAGCGCTCAAGTAGGGTGGGTAAAGGGGGTTCGATTGGACGGGAAAATGAGATCAGATAATCTCGCTGAGATGGAAAGGCCATGTCTAGCCATATATTTTTTTTTAGTAGTCTTCGGACGTTTTTCTAGCTAGATGGGGTGAGCGTAAACATAGTCAGCTGCTTGTCGCCTAAACCCGTGAACGCTTTGCTTCCATTCGTCGGTTAATAAAAAAAAAGGTCACGTGGTTTCTTATGCACTCACCTAAGGCGGTTCGAATGCATATATCGTTGTTTCGCACGGCCTCCGGTATTGCGGGCGTTGGAAGCCTTCTCCACCTCTCATGGTTTCGCAGCACCCTGTGCCGTACATGGGACCAAACTTAGAGTGCCTCTGACCGAGCGAAGATGTCTTGACCACGTCACCACACTAGGCCAACTAGGTCACGTTACGTAGGTGACGTAATGATGACGTCATAACTTTTCGCGAATTTGTGGCATTCTCTTGCTCCTCACGTGTTTTTTTTTCTGTTCCTCCGGAATCAACCCCAAGGATGACTGCATCGACAAGGACAACGTCATGATCTCATAGCACGGTCATTTTTGAAAATCGTTTTTTTGTTGACGGCGATTGCTTCTTCTCGCATTTAATGGGGCAGCTGAGGTCACCTTATTAACTTTGGTACGCCGCCCAGTAGTCAGTCTTGCCTTCGATAAAACTATGCGCGAAAGCGTTAAAAAAAAAAAAAACTACGCTTTATTTTTTCGCAGTATCGGCCTAAACACGTCACGCCGTTCCGAGAGAGAGTTAGCCAATATTTATTCCGCTGCTCCGCCGATACCACAGCACACACGCACTATGACGTAACACAGGACACGTAACGCAGCACATCCCCAATGACGTAACACAGCACACACACTATGACGTAACGAGCACACGATCAAACCAGTCTCGTTTCGCTTCAACCGTGTTGCTCAATATACAGCCCACTCTCCCCTTCTCGTACTTTAACTGGTATAGCGCATTACGGGGAAGATGAAACGGCCGAGCAGACCGACACAGGAGGACAGAGCGCTATGTCCTCTTGTGTCACTCTGTCTTCTTGTGTCGGTCTGCTCGGCCGTTTCTTCTTCCCCGTAATGCGCTATACCAGTTCAAGTACGACGAACCAACTCACCCAATCTTCAACACTCGTGGTCTCCCCTTCTCGTTATACCGTATACGGTGACATAGCACACCTCTGACGAAGACAGAGGTGACAAGAAGGACAGCGCTCGCTTCACCAATCTCGCTACGATGATCGGTCAGCCCAGCTATCAACCTTATCGAATCCTTCTTATTTTTCTTTCGTCGATCCAACACTAATGATAAAATCTGGAATTTTACGTCCCGAAACCGCAATACGATTACAAGAGACGCCTTAGTGGAGGGTTCCGAAAATTTCGACCACCTTTAACGTGCACCGACGTGGCACAGTATACATGGACCGTTATCCATTTCCCCTCCATCGAAACGCGACAGCCGAAATCGAACCCGCGACCTTTGAAATCAGCAGCCGAGCACCGCAGCCACTGCTTCACCGAGGCGGACCTCGATCCACCAGTGTTCGGGCTTTTCGGTCCGATTGTTTGGGACGTCCCAAACAAGCCATACGATTATGAGAAACGCCGTAGCGGAGGGCTCCGGCAATTTCGACCGTTTGGGGTTCTTTAACGTGCACCCAAGGGCTTTTCGATCTGTCTCTCTGGTGGCGCATGTGTGACATTTTGTCGCGTTCGTCGCGTACAGCCAATCGCGCGTGCTATAGTTCAACGGTCCGCGAAATTGAAGGTGACGTCGAGGCGACGATGATCGGACCAGCAGAAGAAAACTTGCCTCTCCGCGCCTCGCCGAAAAATGAATAGGGTCGCCTCCGTTCTTGATTCGAAAATTGTTGCTTTCTCTTTCTTTCTTTCTTTCACTCTGTCGCTGTCACTTTATAGCTCTTCAAAGTTCAAGCGGCAAAAGAAAGAAGAAAAAAGAAGCCCAAGAAAGAAATGCATGAGACATCGCTTACATAAAACGGCTTTCTGTCACCGCTTACAGTGGCATTCAGGTCTATTTATACTGTAAGAGTCGCCTACTGTGGACACCGGTCTTGGTGAAACCGTGCAAGAGAACCCCCCCCCCCCCCCCCCCTTTTCCACCTGGCACCAATACTGAGCTTCCTCGGGACGTGAGTGCTTTTTGAAATTGATGTTGCGGCAAATGGGAAAAATCCTCCCTCTATCATTTACCGCACAGTATTGGCGCATTCCATTTACGATTTGTTTCTTTCTCACTTCTTTTTTTCGCTTATTTTCTCTTCCGTTTACCTCACGCATACATAAATTCTTGACGCGTGACACGTCTCGGTATTTCTTTTTCTCGTATATGGTTCTCGAATATTTTTTGCCAGGTCTCACTATTTTCATAATAATGCCTCAGTACTTGCTTTCTTCTTTTCTCTCTTTTTTTTTGCACGTATTGAATGTTGTATCTATTTCGATACACTTGCGCGAACGTCGGTACTTGCCTCAAGCGGTCCTATTGTGTAGAATTTAGTTTCCTACGTGCGATGGCTCGTGTTTGGAGTTACTAACTGCGTGTATTTGTCCGTGCTGTTTCATCATCTGACATTGAACGAAATGGAGGGCTGTCGAAGTTTTCTCGTGCGTCTTTGCACCCTTCTGAACTGTTTCGTTGGGCGCATTACTATTCGTCTACCTTTTCGTGTATTTTTTTACTATATTGTTCTGGTCTCGTTAGATTAATTATAATAACAGTTCGAATACACCGCTCACGGTGTTGCCAGCGTGTACGAGTTGTAGTGAAGTAGAGCATCCTATAAAATCGATAAGTAAACAAAAATGTTTAGGTCGAGTGACGGGCTGGTTTTCTGACCTGAGACGGACTGCTGAAGCCGTTTTGGTAATGAAAACTTCCAGTGAATGTATTCGCGGCACATGTGACTGTAGATTAAGTGTTTCCCTTTCAGGCCGTTCTCAAAGGCCCCCTCTTCATACCTCCCATGAACACTTTTTTGTTGTCGTTATTGCTTTGTTTTTAGAAAGATCCCGCGGTATCGTTCATTATTGCACGCCCTGAACGTATTGCCTTGGAATAGAAACGTCGTCGGTATTTGCGGCTTTGCAGTGAGCAGCGGTTGCATGGGGGTAGTCTATACTTGTGGTTCAAGCATCATGTGATCACGTGAACTGAACAAAAACGCCATAGTATGACGTCATTGGTAGACCGGTATGACGCTGTCGATCATGGATGTGCCAAGAGTACGGCGATGCTGGCAAAAAAGTGGAAGCGCGAAGTGACATGGCGTGCCATACTCTCTCTAGCGCTTATGACGTCATGCGTGACGTCCCTTCTGGGTGTCACGCGTTGCGGCCACTCGTGTCACCAATGGAGTAGGAGGAGAAATTTTGAGTGCGCGTGAAGGTGCTTCACCACGCGAGAGGCATCCGGCGTACCAGAGAGAAAGAGAGAGAGAGAGATAGATCCGGGCTCAATGTTGCATGACGATAGTTATAGCGTGAGAACAAAACGACGACACAGAGACAAGAAGGACACAAAAGACATGAGCGCTAACTTCCAACTGAGTATATTGCGCAGAGCACAAAAATATATCTGTGTGGTATCTGGTGTTTGTGTGTCTGTGTGATATCTGGTGTGTGATATCTGGGTTTCCGAAGAAAATAGGAAAACGCGTTGGAGTTCGTGCCTGTTCTCAGCACCGTTCAAATTAATCAGCCTCACCAAATCTACAAACCCCCTGAAAACGCAGTCATCAACGGAATGCAGAGTTCAACATAGAAACAGGTATGCGGCCTGCTCCCGGGAAGTTGTCTATAGGACCCCCCTTTCGTGCGGTGCTTGTTATGTCGGAACGACCGGAAGGTGTCGGAACGATCGGCTGAGAGAACACGCTAACAATGTTAGAAACGGGAAATATGGTTTTCTTTCTGAGCACTGCACTGAGTGCAATTGTTCGCCCCTTTTCAAGGACACAGCGACGCTGTACAAGCACAGAGATGAGCGCACCCGAGTCATTGTCGAGGCCGCGCAGATGGCACGTAAACAGGTGCTTTGTATTAGCAAGCTCTCCGTGGCTCTGTCCGAGAAGGAACTCAGGTTCCTCGAAGGTTTCGGTGCGCGCAAGTAGTTATATTATCTTTGATTTTCTGTTTCGTTTTATTATAAATTTTTCTTTGCCGTTGTTTTTCTCTTACTCATGTTCTGCTCTTTGTGCCATGTGGTTTTTATCACATGGTTACTGTCTCCTCTATATATCTTCGTGCTCCGCGCAATAAACTCAGTTGGAAGTTAGCGCTCGTGTCTTCCGTGTCCTTCTTGTCTCTGTGTCATCGTTTTGTTCTCGCGCTATAACTATCGTCATGCCATACCAACTAGCCCAAGCTGCCACACTTCAATGTTGCAACTTGCTTGACAACGATGCTCCGCCTTTCAACCGCGGCGCGTCTCCACTGTGTGTGCGCCGTTGTCATCACGTCAGCCGATGAGCACATTACCGACCATTCCATCCACCAGAGTTCTCTGACGTGCCTGAAACAAGAAGCGCGATTATGGAATCGCGCTGTCAGCGGCGACACGCCGCGCCAACTGCCTTTACAAGATGCAACCTCTTTTTTTTTTCTTCGCGTTCCGAGTCGCGCGAAAGGACGCGATGTTTCTCGCCCGCTACAGGGCAACCGCGTTGTTCAAGCCTTGCGGGCGACGCACACCGGTATGAATAAGCAGCCGCTCTTTGACATTTATTTTGCCCTCTCTTGCCCGTCAGACCTCCCCCGGGTGGTGCCGTATGGCTCGTATGAAAGGCGTGCGAGTATAATCTCCTCCAGCGACCCACCGAAATGCGAACCACTCCGCAGTATTCACCTTTTCATAAAGGCCTCCCTGGGCACCGCCATAGCCCTCCTTGGGCTGTGCAAACTGGCGCGTCCTCTCGAAAATGCACTGACAACGCTGCGCCCTTAGCCTTTGTACTCCCGCGCACAGCCCATCAGAGCGGTGTTTTTTTTTTCTTCCTGTGAAAAGGTGTATAGAAAGCCTCGTTAGAAATGCTTTGACAATGCGCCTGTTGAGACTAATTTTTGGTCCGGCCCTTGGTTGTCGGTTCAAAGTCGTTTACTGGGCCCTTCCGTTCGCTGGCTAGTACTTAACTGTCCCCTATATATAGCGAAGAAAGCCCGGACCCTGTTGAGATCATTTGTATGACGAAGCGCCGTGAAGGCTTCGCATATATTTGTACCACGCTGCGTCAACAGAGGGATAAGTTGTGAGCATGACCATGAGTGTACTAGGATACTGCAGGGGGGGGGGGGATGCCATGGGCGCTTGGATGCCGGTGCTAGCGCTATCATCTGCCACGAAGCGAAGCTGATTAATGCTGCCATATATATTTTAACGCGCATTTTGACAAAAGCACCTTTGAGTAATGGTGTAGTCCTTCGCTCCGTCGCGTACCAGGAGTTCTGGCACCACCCGAACCATTGCGTGCCTGTGGGCGCTGAGAGGCGCGTGCGATTAATGGGCTTATAATGGACTTAAAAGGTTAACTGCAACGAAATTTTACTTGGGCGGAAACGGCCATAAATACGTGGTATATATGGTAAGTTACGATAACGACAGTGAAAAAATATTGCTGTCGCGTATTTAATTAGCTGTATGGGTACGGGCAGCGATCCTGACCGCACTGCATGACCGCGGGCAGCCACCCTAACCGTGCTGCATGACTGCAGGCAGCGACCGCGCCGAAAGGCTACGGTCAGCCATCCTTGACCGGGCTGCATGACCACGGGCAGCGATCCTGATTGCAACAGCACTCTGACTGTGACTCAGTTAAAGATTCCTGATTGACGTTCAAGGATTCCTGATGGTCAACTAGGAGTGCTCTGACGGATTTTTCGAAGGGGCAGTACTCAAACTGCCAGCAAGCAGACGAACCTGAGCGCTAGCGGTGTGCCCCGGCAAATGAGACCGAGATCTAACAGACAACAACAAAAAAGAAAAGTTTGAACCAAACGTATCGAAAAAGAAAAGGCAGAGAGCAGGCAGAAAATATGCGGCATCGGATACGCAGACAAACGCTGCGGTGCCGGTGCAAAACTTAAACGTGAAAATTTTTCCGCTCTGAAAAGAATAA
>NW_023610992.1:172500-193306 GCF_013339725.1 Rhipicephalus microplus
TCAAACAGGCCGAACTATCTATTGAACAAATATACTGATGCGTCGCTATATACAACACAGCCCGCGCCTTTGTTCTTGACAGTAAATCTCCTCCCAAGCTATCGGCACTTCTGTACCCAGGATGTTAGTCTTGTGTCCCTGCGGTACACATGTGCAGGCCGCGCATTTGAACCGGCAAATGCGCATTACTTTAATTGTCCGAGGCCAACTCAAACAGTTGGCACGAGATCCTAGCATGTGGCACGATACGCGAGGCGCAAGCATGCGCAGTGGAGGTGTGGACATCGCCGCCGACGCACGACATCGTGCGACTATTAAAAAAAAAAAAGAAAGCTGATGGTGGCTTATTTTGTGCGGTGAATCATGGTAATCAACATTCCGTGCCAATGCTTCACCCGTCGCTTACCGCAAAGAGTAGACTCCAGTTCTGGAATATGAAAAAATAAACTTTTAATGAGTGGCGAGTAGTCATGCCACGTGATTGCGTCTTGAATTTTGATTGGCGAACTGTTACGGCGAATGAAAATCAAAATTGGCGCCGAAAGAAGCAGGAGTGGTGTGGAGGCTGGCCCCCTGCAGGTCCCATCACCGAGCATCCCGGGGAAGCGAGTGCTGAAGCGAAGATTCCCACAGGGGTGCAGCGACCCCGGTTGTGTCCGACCAGAGACCAGACTGCATCGATCGTTGCTGCAGCCGACACAACGGTCGGACACATTACCGGCTCGAGTGGCTGGCACATTCGAGCGAGCAGCCCTCGGGCAGGCACGGGATCGCTCCTCTGGCCCCGGACCAATCAACCGCCACTTCGCAGGACAGCGCGGGCGCTCACACCGACTCCATCGGCGGTGGGTCACGATCGGGCTACGGCACAACGCAACCGTTTTCCTGGATTCGAACCCACAACGCCTCCCATACTCAGCAACGAGTGCATCGCATCGTCACTGGTCTGGTGATGAGAGAAGGGTGAAGGCGACTTACATACCAGAACGTGCAGCCGGTAATTACGTTGCCACAGTGCAATTAGGGTCACGGGTAGCCGATCAAGAATGTGAAGTTTTCGAATAGCGTGGGCTAAGTTAGCGTTCGTTAACGAGATGCCGCAAGTGGTTAGCGTGCTACACGCGTTATAAATGTTTGGGGAACGAAAACACCGCCATATCCACAAAGTGAATGGTGTTAGAAAAGCTGGCACGGAGATGATCGAGTATGCCGCGAATCATCCGTATACAAATTCCTCTTCCATCACATAAAGACTTGGCGGTTTTCCTTGACGGCGCGCCCGCTTCGCTTTTGCATCGCTGGCCTGCAGCTCCGGGTTTGCTTAACGGTGAGCCCTCTAATAGTTTCGGTCTCCCAGGCTCTCACCGCAAGGTCTTGGTAGCAAATCCTAGCTGCTGCTGCGTTGTGAGCCCGTCGCGCTGCAGCCTTTGCTTCTGGGGTGTTCACGCTGCAAAGCCGCAACGAACATGATGCGGAGCGGTAACGAAGTGTGTAAGCGAGCTCTCGGCGAAGAGAAAGGAAGCGCGGCAAATGCGAATGCTGTATACAGGCGTGGCCCTCTAGCGGCCACCTTTCTAACTAGATCACGCAGCGCCGAGTGCGACGCACCAGAGAAAGCGGAGCTGCGAGGATGGATGGATGAATGGATATGCTGTACCCTTTAGATCGGGCGGTGGCTAGCGCCACCAAACCGTAATACTTAATGAAGCAAAGACTAGATTTATTTTTTTTCTTTAAAAAGTGAGTTTGAGGATTCGTACTTTGCAGTGAAGGCTTTAATTTTCACTCGTGCTTTGACTTTAGCCACCAATCAGATAACCTCCTTCTAGTTAAGTCTACCCGCTTAAAGTCTATTTTGCCCTCCCGGTCCCTAAACCGCAGTGCTATGAAAAACTCTGCGCCATCATCCTGAACTATAGGGTGAAGCCCTTCACAGAACATTATCAAGTGTTCGGCAGTTTCTTCTTCCTCTCCACACGCACTGCATACTGTGTCTACCCCTTCGTATTTAGCCCGATATGTCTTGGTTCGCAGTACTCCCGTCCTGGCCTCAGAGTGTTCTTGAGAGTGGCGCCTCGAGCGGAATCAATGAGGACTAGTGTACATGCCACCCGTAACGGACAAGGCGCGAGCATATGGAGCAAGCTCTGAAATATTTGCAGTTGAACCCAAAAGCGTTCTGTATTTTGCAATTGCCCCTAGACAAGCAGCTTATAGACGTTACCGCGTAGCGAAAATATCCCACTAAAGTAAATATTGTCACGTTTCTCACGACAAACTTGATATAATGGGCTCATTTAGCCGACTAGCCAAGCAGCAGCTTAGATAGATCGTCTTTGTCCTCTTTCACTCATGGATCTCACCCAAGCAGACCATGTGGCAATAGCCCCCCCCCCCCTTCGCATTATGATACAAGATTATATAAGTGTGTGTGTGTGTGTGTGTGTGTGTGTGTGTGTGTGTGTGTGTGTGTGTGTGTGTGTGTGTGTGTGTGTGTGTTGGTGTGTGTGTCAACTTTCCATAGGAGCCAGGTCTTCGCGACCGTCGGCAGTCTCTCTCGTCTGATCTCACTCTCATCCGTGGGTTGCAGGTTGCTGCTGCCCGTATATAGTTATTGCCTGGCCTTTTTTCCTTGCTTTCTTTTCGAAGCAACATCCGCCCGTCATAGACAGGGTATAGGAAGTCGGGGGAGGACCATTACAACGTAGCTAGTCGGCAGCAGAGGGAGTGTATGGTGCGCACAGTGCAGTCGAAACCACTCAATGAGTCTGCTGTGTTCTTTATTCCGGGAGCGCACCTTAAGTTGGCCGAATTTGCGCGATTGAACGATGGAACGCCAGCGAGGAACATGGAAAAAAAAACAGAGCACAACAATCGGGATCGTATGTCTTGGTACTCCTCTTTTCGTTTGTTCCTTCGGACTTTCAGGATCGTTTTTTTTTATCACGTTTCTTTTTTATATCTTCTACGCTTTAGCGGCGAACTATTGCGTTGAGTGTACTTGATAGGGGCACTGTCCGCAAGAAAGTGTGTTTGTTGTGCCGGCTGTGCTCAAATATTGGTCTTCGATATGATAGCGAGGTTTCATTGTGGGGAGCAGCCGTACTTTCATCGCAGCTGCCTCTGGTCGTTGTTTTGTTTCTTCGTTCGACGTTGTGTTTGCGCGCCAGTGGCTCCCGGCCCGTGCACACAAGGCCGCCTGTGGCTCGGGTTTGTGAAAGCCAATAAGGAATCTCGATGCCTTAGGGACGAGCTATGCTGATCCGTTTATTCCTTTCCCTGCCCAAGGCTTCCAAGTCGAGAAGAGGAAGAAAAACAGCAAGAAAAGAAGAAAAAGTAGCTAACTTAGGCCATGGGTAGGAAATGTATCCAAGAGTAGCCATGCATGTATAATGTAATTGCGAAGTTGTTATTTAGGTGCCTATGTTTAAAAGCCTTTTGGTGATAGTGCAAATGGGTGTTTAGTGCAAACACTTCAAAATCTAGATAGTTGCGATTTAAGCAATAAATGTTGGCTTAAACAATCGCTTCGTTCAGCACGACGAAGCTTTCTCGGACGTTGCAAGAAAATGAAATTCTCTTTACAGGGTTCAAGCCAATAAAAAAAATACTTGAAGTTACAGCCTTCTGCGGACGATAAACAAAAGGCTGGCAAGAGACTGTCGTCTTTGGACGACATTTGTAGTGAAACACACGGATGCACAGCATTTTTTATTTTGCTTTTGTATACAGTAAACGCCAAATTCAGCCTTGGGATCAGCGAACTATAGAGGGTACTAGAAGCGTTTTTTGGTACAGGCTAACGTAACACACTTGGACCACCACGTGATGGCGCCACAAACTCGAGCGACAGCCACTGCTGCGTCACGTTATATTTTTTATTTTTATTTATTTATTTTCAGATTTACTGCCAGCCTTTAAAAAAGGCCTTTGGCAGGAGCGGGCAGAACAAATAAAAGAATACGAGAACATACGCAAATACGTCCACAAAACAACCACAACAATGAGCGGGAACAAAATAAAAACAAAAAATATACAATTACGCAATCAACAAAGTGACAGCAGGTACTTTTAACAACTTGTTTGGTACCAAGCCAGACCTACACTGATAAAAACTATTAATAATATACAAGACATGACTGGAAAGAGCAGGAGAAATCTGGACCGAGGTGCACCGCTAAACAAAACAGAGCTACAATGTGACACACGCAACATCAACAACAAAAAAATATACGTAAATTGAATCCAGTCAGGGTAATATAAATGTAGCCAAATAGAAGCCAAGTAGCCCAGACGATTTTCTCTCAATTCGGGCATAAATATACTTCCTACATAAGCCGTCATAAGCTCGAATTGGTTGACTCATAAGCGGATTTCATGTGCTCTCCACCGCATAAATTGGAACGTTTGATTACGATTCTGTTCTGCTATCTACACAGTAGCTTGTATCAGTTTTCATTGTTACGAAACAGGGTAACTACAATATAGGAAATATAGAGGCGAAGTGACGTCCGGCATTCCAGTGGTATTTCAAATTATTCTGAGAGCCGACAGGGCGCTTTAAAAAAGTAATTCATTTTAACCAATATCACGACGCACTTAATGGTTAAAAAAGACCGTGACTGTTTGCCGTGACACTTCGGGACTGAAAACATAAGCTGCATGCCCACCCAATTGAAGTTGGTCGTTTTTTTTTCCGTGTTAGAAAAAGCATTTGGCACGTAGTGCCCTTTGAAAACATTGGAGCCTTGAAATGAATTCTCGGTGCGTCGGGCCCTGTGCCTCCGAGCTGGGGAGGGGGGGGGGGGGAGTGTTTATGTTTACAAGAAGGAAAAGAAAAGAAAATTGAGCCCCGCAACTGTCTGCATCAGGGTCCGACACCTCAACAGTAGCTCACAAGGGATGGGGGTGAGGAGGGATTAAGAGGATAGGAATAAAGGTGTAGAGAGAGAGAAAGAGAGATGAGGAAAGTCAGAGAGAGCGACGACAAATCGAGGGGATAGAAGAGATAGGGAAGATGGAAACACGGTCACAGCAGTCCGAGGACGGGGCACCACTTGCGCGAGCTCTTGTCGACGTCAGGAGATGACGTAGGGCGAGCCCAGTCGGTCAGAGCTACACTGTCGTCGGAGATAGGCGTCAGGAGATGACGTAGGGCGAGCCCAGTCGGCCAGAGCTACGCTTACGCCGGAGATTGCGAGGGCACAACCGGTCGGCACGGAATCCAGCAAGCGAGTCCCTCCGAGCTTTGCCCGCCGTACGTATAGCTCGCATTCCGGGTCTTGAGAGACTCCAGCGGGTTGGCGAGACGGGCCACTTTCTGTACTCTTCTTGCTTATTCTTCCGTGACACGTCGATGCATCACACTTTGGGCTCAATCGAGACGGGCCCGCTCCGCGGACGGTGTGCTGCAGCCTACGCGCGTTGTTCCCCTCCGCCCTCTGCTGCACCGCTGCTCCGTCGTCGCCAGGAACGGCTGGCGATTGAGAGCAGCTGCCCGCGTTTTATCCGTGCATGCGGAAAGTAGCCTGGCGGCGGCGATTGATGGTGTTGGTGCTGTCTCTTCGCATTACGGATTCCACCATCTCACTCAGTGACTCCTTTACTTCTCTCTCTCTCTCTCTCTCTCTGTGTGTGTGTGTGTGCGTGCGTGTATGTGTGTTCGTTCACTCCTAGCCACGCAATCTCCATTTGGTTCGCGCCAACACGCCGCTCTCCCATCAAGGACTGTAGAAGTGGCGTCTCTTTTTCCTTCTATTTTGTCCACATCTACTACCCCAAACTCCCCCTCCACTTCGGTTCCCGACTTGCAGGAGCCGGTTGGCCATAGCGTTTCCCATGCCTCCCATTCCAACTTGGCCACTTGGCTCATCCATTTGGCCTTAATCTTGCCTCTACTTGGCTTACTTACCCCTTTCGGACGTGTTGTTTAATATTGGGCGCCATCCCTGCTCTGATTGATGATTGATTGATTGATTTGTGGGGTTTACCGTCCCAAAACCACCATATGATTATGAGAGACGCCGTAGTGGAGGACTCCGGAAATTTCGACCACCTGGGGTTCTTTAACGTGCACCCAAATCTGGGCACACAGGCCTACAACATTTCCACCTCCATCGGAAATGCAGCCGCCACAGCCCGGATTTGATCCCGCGACCTGCGGGTCAGCAGCCGAGTACCTTAGCCACTAGACCACCGTGGCGGGGCATCCTTGCTCTCTTCTAGCATTATGTAAACACGAGAGTATTTTATGCCGTGGTCCACAACGGCTCCACTAACGCGCGCTTCTGTCAGAGAATGACGCTGCAAAATAAATAGGAGGTGGAGAAAAGTTTTATTTCTTTCAAACAAGAAACAACCACTTCACTACTGGTGACTAGGAGTGGGCATACATGAGTAGATCTACTAACACTTCAACTCATACTAACTGCAGGAACATGCTTATCACCTATGACACTCTAGCCCGTACAACAGACACGATTTCTGTGCAACTTAACAATCGTCATCATCATCATCATCATCATCATCATCATCATCATCATCATCATCATCATCATCATCATCATCATCATCATCAGTCTGACTACGTCCGCTGCAGGACAAAGGCCTCTCCCATGTTCCGCCAGTTAACCCAGTCCTGTGATTGCTGCTGCATATTTATACCCGCAAACTTCTTAATCTCATCTGCACGCATAACCTTCTGTCTCCCCCTAACCCGCTTGCCTTCTCTGGGAATCCAGTTAGTTACCTTTAATGACCAGCGGTTTTCCTGTCTACGCGCTGCATGCCCGGCCCATGTCCATTACGAAAGTAATGTACAACAACCTCGGAAGAGAGCAGCGCTTCGAGATAGGTAATAGTGCACTTGAAGTTGTAAAAGACTATGCCTACTTAGGGCAGGTAATAACCGCGGAGCCTAACCACGAGATTGAAGTAACTAGAAAAATAAGAATGGGGTGGAGCACATTCGGCAAGCACTCTCAAATTATGACAGGTAGATTGCCATTATCCCTTAAGAGGAAGGTATATAACAGCTGTATCTTGCCGTTACTTGGCTACGGAGCAGAAACCTGGAGACTTACAAAGAGGGTTCAGCTTAAATTGAGGACGACACAGCGATCAATAAAAAGAAAAATGGTAGGTGTAACTTTAAGAGACAAGAAGAGAGCAGAGTGAATTAGAGAACAAACGGGGGTTAAGGATATCATAGTTAACAATCATAGCTTGAAAAAAAAACTGAAAAAAAAACAAAGCATTTGTCACGCGGAATTGTTCCATAGAGCGAAGCATAAAGCACAGGTCATGAATTGTGGCCTTTTATTTTGGTCTGTTTAACAGCCTTTTGTGTTGTTCTTGTTAGCCTTCAGTTTTGTCGCATGCTTTGATTGATGGGCGGTTAAATGTCAGTGTCTTTACACAGTTGTGATCATTCATATTTTTTCTGAAACACATGCACGCTATGTACGCTCAGTAGACAGTTTTGAGCACAGATGTTTTTGCACCTGCATTTCGACTGTGCACGGCGCACGGACGGATTGAAACCGGACGGACATCATAAGGTCCTTAGGAGCTTCGCTTCTAAAAAAAAAAACTTGCGTAACTTTAATAATCTACAGCTCCAACAAGCGATCGTCTGGTTGCGCTGTATATTTTACAGTTTGTCGTGACTTGACATACCACCTAGAGGAACGTCTGTCGAAGCTCAGACCGGCATTTAACGTCGTGGCCTGTCGTGTGAACCTCGCGTTTCGGTTTTCAATCTCTGCTTTCGACCCGGGGCGCGTTTCGCTTTACGCTAATGGATGGAATTTCGAGTAAGCATGGCGCACACTGCGATTTTGAGCGACGCTGAAAGACTGTAGCTAATGGTTTCGGCTGAAAAAAAAAAAAAAAAACTTCTCCCCGCCTTTCAAACTGCCACGGTGGAAAGCATCATTTCGTAGATTAGCGCGTCTCGGACGCAGCACTCTTCAACCGACTCGCCATCGTTACATTAGCGCGACAACTCTCTACAAAGCCTGGAACATTACCGTTTCTTGGTTTTTTTTTAAACTTCTTTTTCTCCTTGTATCTATACACTTTTTGTCTTGATCTCGTGGAGATTTTGCTATCGCACCGGCCCCTCTTCCCCCGTTGTGCTTAAGCTGACCGGCGCGACACCCGCTGCTCTTGAGATCGAAGGCTCCTTTCTTTCGATAACGAGCAAAGCGCTCAACGCTTCCCGCCCTTTTTTGCGGGGCGTGCGCTTTTTTGTCCCACGTAATATTGATCTCTCTTCATTTTCCACTTCTCACAAGCTCGCTCTACGAGCCGGACGTTCGGCACGGGAGTCATTCTTTCGAACGACCTCGCCACATCCCTGTGGTGAACTTAGTGCTTCCTATGTTCAAACCCAAATGAAAAAAAAAATCTGTGACAGCGGGAATGAGTGAGAGGGGCTTTTGATGGAAGAAGCGTGGGCTGTTTCTGGATCAGCACGCAGCAGAAGCGTGGGCTTCTGCTGTGTGGTGATCCACTCTTACTTTTCTCGTGGCGCGTCGCTATTAAATTCATTCATTTACGCTCTCGCAGTGTCCCCTCCTCTTCTATTTTTTTTACCCACACAAAACTTTGTCCAGGACCTTAAGCATAGTTGGTAAAGAAACTCCGACGTTCTTGAAATTAATCTAGAGGTCAGTGCCCCACGATGGGCCTCCCAATTTTATGGTACTTTGGGGATGGACACGTCAAATCACAGATTTTTTTTTTTTTGATTTCTCACATTTGAATGTACATGTCCTTCTTTTTAAAATAAATTTCGGTGGCTATACCTAAGCATCTCCGCTGAATGCGAATGTCGCCGCCTTGTCTCTCAGTTCGGTTACTGTGTTTTGGCGTAGTTCATTTTTTTAAATCATATTGGCCATTTATTTCTGTCTCCTATATTTCTGTTCGGTCACCGTGGCTGTTTCGCGCTAGAGCTTCATCGGTTGACTCCTTCGTGAGCGCTTCCAATCTTTACGGAGATCTTCCCGTAATCTTCCAATCTTTGTAGTAGCCACTTCTACCAAGCCGACTTTCTGTACTTTGTCTGTAAGCCCGCGACTGCCACGGCAAGTGCGTGCCTTGTTTTTTTTTCGTTTTCTTATTTTCGACTGCCAAGTGAATGCTGCTTTCGCGATAGTCCAGACTCACTGCGACCACCTACCGACCCTACCTGGACCCGTAAACTGGGGCTCAAGCTTGCACGCTCGAATCCGGTCTCCGCATCGTAAAGTTACCAGGAACGCGTTCGTTCCAACGACTCACTTGCCGGAATTTACTGCTTCGGGGCAGCAGCAAAGCATTGAAGCAACAAAAAGAAGAAACAAACAAACAAAACCCAGAAGGCGCACTCTATTTCGTTCCGGCGCGCACACAAGCACTCACTCTCACTCTTTATCTCAATCTCCATCCGAAACTCTCTCTCTCTTTCTCTCTCTCTCTAAAGAAAAATAATAATAAAGGAAACAAAACCTCGAAAGAAATGCTCAGTCTTACAGCAGAACCGTCCCTTGTACAGTGCTCTACCCGAATCCCGCCTACGTATGCACTGGCGTTCTCAGACGCACCGCCGTAGACACACATGAAGAAAAAAACAAACAGAAAAAACTGTTCACGAAAGCACCCTTTACTCTGACGACTGGTTCTAAACAAAAAAAAAAGTAAAAGAGAAAGCAACGTTCCAAATGCCCTGCACTACCCGAACTCTTACTTGCACAAGCAGCAGCGATATGCGCTAGCCGAACGCTTTCTCTGTGGCCCGGTTCTCTCGCGAGGTCTCCCCCTCTGCACGCGGTCAACACTGCAAGGCGTTGGTGTACGCGATTTGCAAAGAAGCCTGTTTATACTGCGCTCGCTTTAAAAGCGTGCATCATGTAGGAACCTACAGGTACTCTGCGTTCATTCTTTTTTTTTTCAGTTTGCATTACTATGACCTCTATAATTGAGAAGCAATGAGAAAAATTGGCAAAGAAATCTTTTGCGTCGTCATGGGTGAGAAGGGTGATGTTTCGAGAAATGAAGTAGGTCATGTGATCAGGTAATGATATCAGTATGAAGGCAAAATATTTTGCGAGGAGTCGATATTCAAAATTATCGCTGCACGCGGTACCTCTCGGAAGACTTATTTTCCAGCCGATTTTATACGCGATGTTTCAAGATTGACGGCACGAGCATCGGGCATCGTGATTGGCCTCTCACGTTTCTGCCGATCATTGGCGACGCGTTCTCTCATTCCTAGTCTAGTTCTTATACTTTCCTCTCTGATTATTCTACGCTGCACTGTTCTCCCGTCGAAAGTGCTTACCGCGTCCTGGCCATTGCCGGCTTGCTCCGGCTGCTCTACGCAGGTGCTGCTGGTGCTCCTGCAAAGTTTGCTTTTTTGCAAGTTTAGCGTGCTTGCGGAGGTGCACGCTTTACAGGCAGTGTTGTTTTTGTTCGTTCGAGTGGCGGGAGGGAGGGGGTGCAGTTTTTGCTCGCACTTGCGCACGTCCGTGCTAGGTAAGATGCTTTCATGGCGCCCTGGCGACGATCGTCTCTTGCATGAACCCCCAGCCTGTTATCTCCCAGCTCTTTGCCTTTTCACCATTACACCGCATTTTACGCCGGTTCTTCCATGCATAATGCACTGTTGTTTGTTTACGGCCGTCGCTCGTGTTGTTCGGCGTTCGCATAGTCATTACCCCGCTCGCAGTCTAAACAGACAACTGTTATTTTTTTATCATCTTCAATCCCGCGCGTCCTTTCAACATTTTTTCGTTCGCCCAATTCTTCATCGCGTTCTTATCTGCAAGCTTTTCTTTTTAAACGCGGTATCACTCCCGAGTTTTTTTTTTGTTTTTTTTATCGAAGCCTTCCGCCATGCATGTTAGAGCAGCATCGTTAAATATAAAACATCCATCGCATTTCTTGTTTGATTTGCGAGTGCTGCTTAAAACGTGCTTTTCTTCTCGTCCTTCTTCATCCCGTTATTTCTCCCGTTTACTTTTCTTCTGCCATTGTGCTAATGCTTATTGAGTATTTTTTATGGAAATTCATTGTCATGCAAGATAACACCGGTTGTAAACTACGCGCTGCGAAACGATCTTACGGCTTCGCGTGGCTTGCCTGTAAATGGGACACTTGAGAATTGATATGAAAAACGAATGATGCGCACGGCTGCGTTATTGTACAGAGCACCCTCCCCTCTCTACCCCCTACATTTGGGTATTCATGCCTTTTTGTGGGAATAATGGCGTGTTTCACTTCCCTCTTTTTGCTATTTCCAGTACTGTGCAACCTCTTTTTTTATCTCTGCCATAATCATCTTTTACATTTTTTCTTTTGCTTATTTATATTATTAAGTATAGGGTAACTGGCGTGACTGGTTCCTTTGTTTGTATTTTTTACGCTTAATTAACGCTGCTTTGTTCTGGCTGCTGCCATTCTGTCTTGCAGAGCGAGGTCTTCTTTCCTACTGTGCTTACCGTTGCGATTCTCCAGGTCAGCTGTGACGTGTACCGTGATGGCAACTTGTCTCTCATTAGTAATACACTCTTGAATGGGACTGACTGTTTTTGGTAGCAGTAGGTTTAGCGATGGCTTTTAGTTTATTTGTTTATTGAACTTCTCGGTACACTGGCCAGCTAGGTTGACGAGGCGTTATAACAGCCGATCATTACGCTAAAATTTAATGTCTTGCCCTTGTTTTCCAAAACTGGAAGCTAACAGCCAAGGAGCGGAAGACTGGTGAAAAAAACAACAACAACAAGTAGTGCGCGAATAAGTGCACTCGCTGGGAAACGACGGTTAGCGCATTAAGAGTGCGAACGAGATGGCGCCAACTCACACACTCACTCGAGCGCGGGCGTTAAACGCAATCCAGGATTACTCGTCGCAATGGGATTATGTTGCGGGGTTCACTCGCTGCCACGACGATAAACTCTCGTCGCTGCACAACCTTCCCCCGAGAACGGCCTAAGCTTTTCCACAACTCCTCGTCGTGCGTCTCATGCAAGCTTCGTGTGTGTGTGCGTTTTACGTCCGGTCCCGACCATGGCGTGCTGTAAATACTATGTGCCTTTTCCGAGTGGACTCGTTTATCGGCGCGTGATAGATTTGACAGCCGATAGAGGGAGCAATGGCTGCCGCTGTGGCGCCACCTTGCGTCTTCTCTCGGCGGCAGCTGTGTGTGTGAGAGAGAGAGAGAAAAATAGAGAGAAAAAGAAAGAGAGAAAGCCAATGTTGTGGGCGCGCCCGCCGCTGACCCCTTTCCTGATTGGGACGCAGCGACCGGGGCGTGATAAATGGCTTGCTACGGAGGAAGGTGGGCTTGCCTGACTGCCTCCTCGGCAGTCTTGCTTCTGTCACGTCTTTTTTCCCTCCTCGTTCATTTACCGTATTTCCCTTCACTGCACGTTCACCGCCACGTCGTATGGCCTCTCAGTCAAACAACGTAGCCACAGCCGTATCGTGTTCCTCCTCAGTTGCTGATCGCAGGTCGCCACTCGGTGACAGTTTCGTGACGTCATCAAGGACCTTGTACGCTTACTCCTCTGTCGCTCGCTTTAGGGGAACGCCTTTTCGGGCTATGTATCAACTCCGTACGGTGAATTGTGTACTGTAAGGTCGCGTGCTCGGTGCCCAGTCGAGACGGGCGATCTTGCGGTTACAGTCCCGGTCTCCTCTTCAAGCTCGTCACACCGTGCAGTTACTAAATTTTCTCGCATTTCTGTGAGGCATTAAGGCATGAGCGTTGGGAGGTGGTCGAACATTTGTGACTTACTCTTGCACTGGTCTTGGATCAACATACTACTACTACTACTACTACTACTACTACTACTACTACTACTACTACTACTACTACTACTACTACTACTTGTTCATTCTTTCCATTTAGCACCATACTTTAGTATTGTCAGAACTAGGCAACTATATAAGGGAGAAAGGGAACATTAGAACATGGCTTAAGCAAACGAAATTCATTCTAGGCGGTACTTTCTTTAAGTAAATGAAGAACGAAGCAGCTGTAGAACAATGCAAGAAACAGCTAGAATTATTACGCGCACCCCAATGATTTCACGTAATCCTTGAATACTCCGACGCCACACGCTTCCGTTTGCCTCCTCACTTGAGTTAAGATCTTGGAGCGAGTAAGCAATGTGGAAAGATCATTTCCCGAGGGCATCACGCTAGCCGAAATCCGGACGAACTCCGTTTGTGTTTCAGGGTGAGTTCGGCAAGCACTTGCAGTCTTCGCTTGACCCTTTCTTTCCTTCGTCGCCTCCACGGATTTCGGATCGCTGAACCGCCGACGCAAGCCGAACTGGTGTCGTCTGTGAACTGACTCTTCCCCCATCTAGTATCTCCCTCTTCAGGACCAGCAGTCTGCTCTCGCGACTACCAGCCACTCCGTTTTCTTTCTTTCTTTCTTTCTTTCTTTCTTTCTTTCTTTCTTTCTTTCTTTCTTTCTTTCTTTCTTTCTTTCTTTCTTTCTTTCTTTCTTTCTTTCTTTCTTTCTTTCTTTCTTTCTTTCTTTCTTTCTTTCTTTCTTTCTTTTTTTCTTTCTTTCTTTCAATGTTACTTACTTTCTTCCCTTCTTTCTTTTTTCTTTCTTCCTTTTTTCTTTCTTTCCGTTCTCTTAACACAACTCTTTTCGAAGTCCACAGTGCGATCGCGCAGGAGTTTCTTGAATTGGGACTACATTAAAAAAAAAAAGAAATCTCCGGAAAACTTGCACTCACACCGGCCTCCCTGTTCGGCTGATGGATTTGTGTAGGATGGAGACAAATCCTCTTCGTTCTTAGTGAAAGTAATGTAGCGTTTTTTCTTCCTCTTTTTTTTCCCAACAGGCTTTAGGCGCGGGACTCCCGTTTCTTTATCCAGCCGCCTTCCAAACCCGGCTGCTTGCTTGCTGTTGCTACTGCTGCACGAAATTGATAGCGAGATCCATTTGTCCCCGCTTTTGTGCTGGCTTCCCTGCACGGTATATAGCGTTCTCCTTCATTGTCTTGCCCCGTGAACCGCTAAACATTCCTCCTCCTCTCTTTTTTTCTCTCCACCTCCCGAAGCTGTCACAGCTTTCGTGGCTCATCGGCATTTATTTCGTTTATTTCTCTTCTGTCCTCTCGTCGTCTTGCTTTCTTTCGAACCCTTCTTTCGGCATCGTCACTAGTTTGTACTGCTGTCGTCTGTGTTTTTTTTTTACTTTTTTATTCAACATTGCATTTGTCTTCGAGCTGTCGCGTCTGTGGATGACAAATGCGACCTCTCGTACGCGTCTTCGAAAGGAGTCCGACGTCAATGGCAGGCGATCGTTCGTTTTAGTGTTCCGAAGCCACAGTTGCCATAGAAACAACGGGATCTGTTCAGGACTACGAGTTTTGCCCTGGTCGTGGCACGTTTCCTTTCGTTCGTGAGCCGCGAGCGGCCGCGTAAGACGTCGTTGTTTCGTCCTTGGAATTCTTATTGTTCGCGGATCAGCGGTCGTTTGACGCTGAATTCGTTACCGTTTAGCGTAGGTTTGGAAACGTTGTGCTGTACAATAGGAAAAAAACGTTTACCGGTAGGCAACAACACTGCGTGTGATACGCCTAGAAGGGTAAAGTTGTTGCGACGCTCGTCTGATGACCCCCCAACAACGCTGGCTCGATCCCGTTCGTGGTGGTCGCACTTTGATGAAGGCGATGTGGGCCCCGTGTACTGAACGATGTCGGTGCAGGTTTAAGGATTGTCGGGATTTTCGGATCCCTCCAGTACGGCGTGTCTATTAACGGTATCGTGGTTTATCAACTACTAAACACGAGAGTTGATTTTCGCACTGCACGTTGCTTTTCAGATTTAACGGAAAGTTCTGCATTTTAGGACGCTGGCATCTCCTTTGGGCTAGGAAAAAGAAAGTGACCTAGCGGCCCTCTCTACACAGTTGTTGTAATCAAATCCTGATTGCACAAAAGCGCCTTTCTACTATATACGTGCACAGAAAAGCCTGCGCTGCCGGTCTCGCTTATGCCACACCTTGGGAGACTTCGTGTAGACCGGGAAATGAAAACGACTGCCTGCCTGTTCAGTGCTCGTGGCCTGTTATCTGCCGGAAAGAAAAAAAAAGGGGGAGGGGGGGTTATAACATTCGGTGATAAATGTCAAAACAGTGCCTGACACACAGGACAACGCAGGTGGCGACACACACGGGACTGTTGCTCAGTCGACGCTGACGTTCGCGCTTTCGTCAGTGATGACTCCGCACATTGTGTTCACAATCGCGAAATGCGCGAAGTTTCCTTTCCTGTAATAGGACGTTCCTCATTTTCTTCGCTGCCTTTTCATGTGCGGCACACTCGCGGGCTGGTAATAACGTGGTACGCACCTCGCGTCGCGTCAGCCGTCGACTGCATCTGTACATACGCTCGAGCCAATCTGCCTGCTCGGGAGAGCGGAAGAGGACGCTGCGCGGAATTGATTGCCCTTCCTTTCGTCGGCTTTCACCTCTTTTTTTTTTCTACGGTGAAGGGACGACCCCGTTAGAGAAGGAGAGGGGAAAGCGTCCATTTGCGGGAAGGAATGGGAGCGCCGTCATTAGCCGTCTCCTTCGCTACGAGTGGAACGAACGCTGTGACAGCACGGATAGGGACGGAAGCGTGGACCGTGCTGCTCTTCTTACCGAGGGCAGATTTCTCTCTCTCTCTCTCTATTGTTTAATGCTACTGGTGCATTAACATCATTACCATCATTTTTTCCTTCCTCATCTTCTTTCCTCTTTCTCCCCCTCTTATCTTCGTTTCCTCTGTTTCTTCCCTCCTCCCCGAAGAGTGAGCAGGCGTTGTGCCCCTCCAGGTGGCAGTTGCCAGCTTGCTCTATCCTTCTTTTTTTCTGTGTCCTTGTGTATCTGTGTATGCAAATCAAATAATAATAATAATAATAATAATAATAATAATAATAATAATAATAATAATAATAATAATAATAATAATAATAATAATAATATAATAATAATAATAATAATAATAATAATAATAATAATAATAATAATAATAATAATATAATAATAATAATAATAATAATAATAATAGTGCGCTGACGCTTAAACACACACACACACACACACACACACACACAGAGAGAGAAAGAGAGAGAGAGAGAGCTTTTGTATTCGAGTCGTAAGAGGAGAATACCTAATTAATAGGACCGTGTGAGTCGTACGAAGCTTTTGATGTCAACAGCGGAGAGACTCCCGTGACATAGATTAATGGTGGCACTGCGCAATTTTTTTTTCTTCCGCGAGAATTTGCATAGGCAGGGTCACTTTTGCACGTGCTTCGCATTTTACCGCGTGCGAGCTCCCGTTGTTGCGGGGCCGCAGCGCGTATCCAGTGCGTGCGTGTCGTAGCAGCGGACGAGTGGCTTGCTCCTGGCGATAAGCGCGAGTACACTAAAACAATGGACGTGTCCTGCATTCGCCGCCCGTGGCACTGGTGCTGAGTGGTCTAGCGCGTTAGCCGACGATACACCGCTCTCTTTTTTTTTTTTTTCGCCTGCGGAGCTCGGTACCGCGATAGTGGATAATGGGCCGGGAAGTTGTGTAGCAGCCGTGGTAATGGCGGTGAGTGGGACACAAAAGCCTGCCCGCTCGAATTTGAAATGAAACTGTTTGTCGAGTACGGCGACGCCGATCGGTATTGTCCTAGCTTTAACGAAGCAGGCGCCAAGGTTTTTCTTTTTTTTTCCAAAACTGCGCTCATTGAGTAAGCGCTCCCGTGACTTACATAAACGTGTAGGCGTTGTCTTGTGGCTTCGTACAAACGCCCGTGCGAAGTTGCAGCCGAGTTCAAGGTATCGGCAAGGCTACCGATGTGGGCCTGCTGGTTCGTCGTAAACTGGTTTGTTGTAGCGTAGCGCAGAAAGACGCGTTGACAAAGACGAAGAGACGGACACAAGCGCGAAATTTCTACGTCAGCCTTGCGCGTATAAAATCGCACGACACAGATCGCGTAGGTTTCTGGTTTTGTTTTACGTGGGACATAAAAACGAACGTTCAGTGTTGTCGCCTTAGGTGGTTTCAAGTTTTATATATTGCAGTTTTATATATATTTTTTTATATTGGTACTGCAAATTAGTGATGACTGTAATGTGTTATTTTGAAACGTATGTGTATGGACATCTGTTATGCTTATTGAACTTGAATTTTGTGTCCCCTCATTCAAAAGTAGAATGAAATTGTATCCTTTGTTCCACTTCGCCTGAGCAAATGTATCGGTGGAGGGACCTTAGTCAGGCAGAGGTAATCTGCCTTTAGTCCTTTCAACATAGGCATTCATTGTTTTTGTCTGAATAAACAGTGAATGAATGAAAGTTGTTGGCGTGCATAGAATGAAAGCCTCCCTTCTTCCTTGCTCTCTCTCTCTCTCTCTGGCGCTATTATACGGCTATGCAGAACTGCTCGTAACGGGGTCGTTAGTGGCGCTTCGACAGCTTTTGTTCCTTCTCGCTTGTGGATAGGGTAATAAATACCCATTGTAGCAACCACGCCGGTGGCGCAATTGGGACTCCATGCTACGTTTGCTAGTGCGTGCGTGTGTGGGTATGTTAGGCGCAGGCTCCGTAGCGTGCTGTTTTCTTTCATTAGCGGAGCGGAGTGCTCAGACGTTGTGTGTGTGTGTGTGCGTGTGTGTGTGTGTTGTGTGTTTGTGCATGTGTTTGTGCATGTGTGTGTGTGCGCTATTGCTAGCAGTTAGTGTGTAGGGCGGAGCGCGACTGCAGTAGTCGTGGGAATCGGTCGACTTCGCTTCTGCTGATTGAGACACCGCTGTGAGCTGACAACGAGGTTAGCCGCCACGAAACTGCTCCCTGGCGAGAAAATAATGCGTCCAGACTCCCGAGCCACACGGGCAGCTGTTGCCATGGTTATTGGCGTTGGGACACAAAAGAAGGCGAGCACGTGCTCAGACCGACAGTCGAAGTCTTTCGCATCTGCTTTATACAAAGGCTTAGCCGTCGCTAATCGCATTTGCGCTGCAGACGCGCTTGATTGCGAGTGCACGCTGGTGGCATCTGCATTTTCCTGGCCTCATCGTCTTGTTCTTCGAGTTGAACGTTGTGCAATCGTGGCAATCGTTGTCGGGAAATGACGCTGCATGGGCGTGCAAGCACCGAGTCTGTAGCGGTACTTGTTGGTTGGATTGTGCATTCATGTTGGGACCTTCGGAAGGCGTAATCTGTGCTCTTGTTATAAATTCATCTCTCCTGACACGATTAACAGACAGTGTAGTTATTTGAAACGCACCGCACGTTTCTGTGGTGGCAGAATGCTAGATGCGCGTGTGCTCAGATTTGGATGCTGGGCAAGAAACTCCAGGTGCTTGAATTTTCCGCAACCCTAAGATACGGCGCTAGCATATCGCTTTTTTTACGTAAAATGCCCACACCTATTCAAAAACTACCCTTTGTGATTTTTTTGTTTGCTTCCCTCGTTTACATATTCAACAGTCTTTCGTAGTCTTCCGCTTACATCATCTCGCAAACGGCTGTTCGTGAGTTCGCGGCTGTTCAAAATACGCTCAAAGTCCAGCTTCAGATCAGCTGCGGGAGATGTTTAATCTTCGCTGTAATTTCGTAAAGGGGTTAAAAGAGAACCATTTTTTAAAGGCTCATATCGTGAACGTAAGTGCTTGACCCATCCGTTCCCGGCTCGGCCATCTTTCCGACGGGAAGCGAGAAAGATTCTAGAGACTAATGGAGCTTGTTATGGCCGCTCGAGGGAGCTAGCCACCTAGCCATACAGTACTTAACTGTATGGCGAGGTGGCGTGAGCCACCGCCCTATCTAAAGGGCACAGCCGGATACATCCATCCATCCATCTAGCCGCGGTCGGTCGCTCGAGAGATCTAGCCGGTTCTAGCTTGCCTATCATGTGAAAGCTTCGGCGAACCACCACTTCTTCGTTCACTGGGGAAATGAGAAACAAAACGCAGAAAGAAAGGGGGTAAGGGTGGTGAAGCGGCTTCGCGGTTGCGGTTGTTAGTATAGATACGAGAGCCATACCGCTCTGCTTAGTCGGATCTTTGTTTGCTTGTTCTATTGCTTCATCTCTTTTTGACGCGGTGAAGAGGCTGGGTGTACTCTGCAAGAATTCTATACATGCAGTCTTGGAAATGTTACCCGGTAGCGCGATGTACAAGAGGAGGTGGTAATTAGAGAACTCTAATCGTGCTAAAGCAAAGAGCAAGCCGTTAGCGGGCTATTTATAGAAGACGCAAGGGTGAATGGACGTGGCTTGCTGTGCTTGCCAGCCCGGAGTTCGTTGAGGAGAAATAATGAATACAAAGCTGTTGAGAAAGGGAGAGTGTGTGTGAGAGAGAGAGAGGAGGAGGAGGATTGGACTGGGCGTTACTTGCAGGGAGGTCCGCCGCCGTTTGGGACGTAGGAAAACGAAAGTTCTCACGATGCAGAGCGAACACTATAGGGTGGCGCGCAGATCGGTCGGACGTGCGTGCTTAATTGGACCGGCGCTTCCTCTGTTGATCCCCTACGGCGTGTGTCGTGTACTCTCCTCTCTCTCAAGTCTCGCCTCTTCTCGTGCTCTTCTCGCGGGATTGCCACTAGCTCTAACTGTTCCACGCCGCGTGATCACACATGCACGCGCCCGTTCCGGTCTCTCTGGGGGACCGTCTCATTTTCTTCGCGCTCTCCTTTGTGCGGATAGGCGGCGCCGTCGTCGTCGTGGCGTGTTGGCGTCATTAGCGCGATACAAACGGCGTCCTCGGGGGGTTTTGTCTTGGGCTGCCCCGAATGCTTCCCCGTTGTCTTGTCCCACCGCCGCTTCGTGGCGTAACTATCCTCTCGGTTACTATGTACTTCGTTTACCTGCCTTCGTTATTCCTTTAACTACCTCGTTTTCGTTTTTCGTTGTTTTACTTTCATCGCGTGTGTGCTGGCGCGAGACCTTTAACGAAGGGCGAGCAGCCAGGGAAGCGCCATGAAGCTGGTGCTTTGTTTTTTGTTTTTGTTTTTTTTGCAGGCAGCATCTTTTTGTCCTCTTTCTAACGTTCTGTTGGGGGAGGCGAATAATTTTCTAGCCCCATTCAGCCCATTTTGAATAGGGACAGTCTTAAACTAGGATTCACACATGGCATATTCGTCTGCAAGATAAACTGGGTACATTTTCTTTTAATACAGTTCAAAAGACATTGATCGATTTAGAACTAAGTCGTGATTTTCGCGTGGAATTCTGCGACATTCGGAACAATCGTGCAATTTGTTTTTTGTGCTGCTTTCTACACTTGCTGTGAAATTGAGTTGCGGAATTCTACCGCATACTAAAAGTGTGATGTGAAAGGCATATTTCAAGTTTCGAATATTTTGCCATCTTCCGACCATTCAAAAGCGGCAAGGGCGGTAATTCACCGCTACACATATGTGCGTCGGCAGTCGTGCCAACAGTGACGCCAGTCATCGTATCGCCCCGCCGCGGTGGTCTAGTGCTTATTGTACTCGGTTTGTTGACCTGCAAGCCGCGAAATCGAATCCCGGCTGCGGCGGCTGCATTTTCGATGGAGGCGGGAAATGCTGTAGGGCCCGTGTGCTCAGATTTGGGTGCCCGGGTGGTGGCAATTTTCGGAGTCTTCCACTACGGCGTCTGTCATAATCATGTGGTTGTTTTGAGACGTTCAACCCCACATATCACTAATTCAAATAGAAGCCAGTCGTCGTACACTTCCGCGGCTTGAACATGAAACAGAGGTGACGTTTGCGGTTGCGGGGCGTTCTCCAAAGGCTCTTGCGGCGTGTTTACTGTTGCGCGGGTTAATTGCGC